>JAMKCH010004830.1:0-43864 GCA_023653785.1 Ophioderma brevispina | reverse complement strand
ATAACACCCATATCCATTGCATATGTGAGGGGCCTCCCCCTCCCCCCTCCCCCCCCCCCACTATTTAGCCCAATGTCAAAGTATCAACGAAATGCAAGCCGGGACAGACAGACAGCGATGTTGTAGTAGTATAGATATCTAAGGATTTGCGATAAGAGCAAGGATAATATTGTCTTCAATCAAGCTTCATTTAAGATGCATGAGGGGCAGGTTATTGGAAATGCAATAAATAAATGAGATTTTATTCAATAGTGAGTGGGACAACTATCAAAATAAAAAATGAGTGTACCGTCATGAGCAAATATAAATCCGGTATTTGACTGATAATAATAATAATACATTAACAATATTATATTTGGTTGCAATAAAAATGAAGTCCTAAAGTCAAATCAAAAACATCAAACCGAGAAATCGGGACTTGAGAGGACGAACACCTGCCTGAGCCTCCCAAAAACAATGTGCGCGTGCGAACAACCCCAGGTGGTTGTCAAAGCCGCTCAGTTCCCACGGGCCCGTTTTAAATCCTGCGCAAAAAATAAGCCGTAGATGATGGGTCCTGGCTAAGTGTCTCTACGCCCATCGGCACGCGAAAACAGTTGCGAGTATACACAGAACACAGTGTTTTGACTAATGTTTGTGGCGGTGTACTTCCCCGAAACTTCGGGGGAGCTGGAGACTCTTTCCCTAAGATCGAGGGTCCACGGAGATGGGTTGAAGAGTCTAGAGTAATTTCGGTCGCTTAGCTGTTTCATCATCGTGGACCCGAGGGAGGGTCTATGTGACTTGAGTCCGAAGTAGTATCGATTTTGAGTTGTAAACTTTGCAAAATTGATTATTGTACTAAAGTAACCTGAGCCCAAAAACGTTATAGAAAGCAAATTGGACGAGGAACCCGATGATGGCATCAGATTAATGTAAAACTTTCTGTAGTTTGCGAAAAATACTAAAAAAACACGATTTTGCCCCAAAAATTTTTCAGACAGCAATAACAAAAAACCAATTTGAATTTTCATGATTTCTTATGTTATTTTTTTAGAAAAAGACAAATTGTCTAGGGACGGTTTTTCATTTTTACAAATAGAGCTTACTTTTCGAAATATAAGGAAGGAAAATGTCAAAAAAGGTGTGTGATTTTGACTTTCTTTCCAAAATTTGAAGTATATATTGGAGAATATCTTCAGTTAGAAACGAAATAAAAATTGAGAAAACCGTCCCTAGAGAAGACGATTGTATCGTAGGAAAGTAAACCTTACCTTTTACTTCGGTATTGTGGAGTTATCTTGTCTGAAAATTGCCAAATTTGCAAAAAATTGAACATTGAGAAAGAAAAATCGCTGTCTTTAGTAAAAAGTTGACTTTTCCGCCTTTTCAAGCTGTCTCTTTTCAAATAACTTTATCTTTGAACTTCAAAATTGAGTATGTGTGCAAGTGATGAAGAACATTTATGACTATTGAATCAACATATTTTGTCTCTAACTCAAAAATAAGAAGAAATTGAACTTTCATCTTGTCTAAATAGCGCTTTGTTTACATGTTCAATATTATTTTTCGTTTTCCAAGAGGCGTATCGCGGCAAACGTAAATTAAAACACGCGGCACGCTCATACACAGCAAAAAATTCACCGTGCGGCGCGATGGTGCGCCTTGCGCTGACGGCGTGAAATGTGCTTAAATTCCCGCCGTTTAGACCAAGCGTTTTGTTTTGTGACTTTAAATGGTCAAATAGCCTGTGTTAAATCGGCACAAAAAATACAACTCAGGAGTGCATGCCTAAAAAATCCCCAGGACCATGGGGCCGCAGGTCCCAGAAAAAAATGGACAACTGCAGAAAATTTTCAAAAGGAAAAATAAACAAAATAACACCCTAAATTATACAAAAAGGTGCAAATACAGGCCCAGATTGCACCAGAGTGTGTCAAAATACTGGGCCAGCTGTAAGGAATTTGTGCTAAATGTGTTGTGATGTGCCTTCATGCACTATTTGACGAAAATTTTGGCCCACTCTTGTGAAGGTCCCTTTTGTGGCCTGCAGGATGGTCTGCAGGGATTAATCTTTGTGGTAACTATAGAAACACAGTTGTGTTTAAATGGTTTGCAAAATCAGAACTTCATGTAAAAACAAAAGCACCAGGGTTGACACTACGCTTAAGTAAAATTTTTAGTTTTAACTTCTAATGTATCCCTATTGACACCATTTATCTTCAGGAACTCATACAGGACTAAATCCCTCTCTTAATCTTTGGTCATCTTCACACCTGAAGCCCTTGTATCTACTATCTACTTCTTTCTGTGCAACTCTTTCGTATATTGGGTCATCATCATTTTTGCAAGCTTCATCCAACTGTGGGAAACAAACTCTTTACACTGTGAAAAATTTTGTCAGAATTGTTGTCCAATTTTAGAGGTTCGTGTCTAAAATTAGACATGCAAGCTTACCGGCTTGTATGATATACCCTACACCTTGTAGTGTTGAAGAGAATAAATTTCTACATAGTAGTAACAAAAGAAGACCTTGTGGGGGTCAATGTTTTCCAATGTTTTTCTATATTTGTTTCTTAGGGCAGTTTGACAAAAGCCATTCATACTACAGTCCACACTTTACTACAACCAGAGTTTCAACCCCAATAGACAGACTTAAAGCAGACAATGCCACGTATTCATTGGATGTATCAACAGTCGCCATCCAACGCAGATCTAAAAAGACGCACAAGTAGACAGTCAACCACCTATCAATGGCAATGTCATGAATCAGAAAGTAGTGATATTCAAAATGAAACTAAGGGAAAGAAAACTTTATATAGGCATTGCCACTGGAAAGGCTTGACAGAATTGTACTTAAAACCACACAAGGGAAATGGATAATACTTTTTGAATTGTCTCTTTCATGGTGTGGGTGTATTTTTTTCATCATTCATTTTCCTAGTAGCAAGAGCAGTGAACAGTGTCCATTTGGAGGTAGTTTCTCCTGTGATAAAGGAATGTCATAGATTTTTGGCAACCTAGGTCATATTTTAATAATTATTTATTTTAATAATTCCAATTGTACCAAAATGTCACTTTTTGCAATAACTATTACTTTTTCTGTTTTTTTTAGTGATATCACATGTCAAATTCTAATGTGTAAACGGACTAAAGGACCGTGTCTTAAAAAAACAAACCATCACCAGACAAAACTATCGTGATATTTCTGTATAATACATGTATTAAGAATCGACATTTGTATAGCACCTTTTCCAGAAGTGCAAAGCCCTGTTGCCTACATGTATTTTATTATCAATATGATGCCTCTGCCATCTGTTTAACCGCATGCTGCCAATGTTTGCATACTGTTAAATAAGTAGAGTGCAAATTTTGAATTCCTTTTTAACACAATCTATAGCAATAAACACTTGCATAGGAATGTGTTTAATTTTTTTACAATTGCTGAGGTTTGGCGTATTTTTAGAGAAAAAAGATAGGATTTGTGGTTTGCTATGTTAATATTGAATATTGTGTAATATGGATGGGCAGTCAATATTTTGAGTAAGTGGATGCCGCCTCAGCCGGTATCCACTACGGATAAAATATTGGAGCCCATCCAAGATGACACGATATTAAATAAGCAAAACAGCAAATCCGATCTTTGATTCTTATTTAGTTTTTGTTTTAAACACAGAAAATATTTTCTTTTTCACTTTTTTTAAAAGGTGAAAAATACTACCCCGTCTGTCAAAATTTACCAACCCGTACGAGCTGCGTGCACTGCATCACATTATACCGCAGAGTGTCAAATATAATATCTAACTAAGCCTAAAAAAAAAATTGTTTGATTGGCGTAACATAGAGAAAAAAATAGGGTAGGTAGGTCGGATTTTTTTTTTTTTTTTTTGTTTATGTTTCACATACCAGAACACAAAATATATGACACACATACAAAACACCAAATGGCACATCTTCACTTTTTCGTAACACGTCTTTTTATTTGTCATTTTGAATGTCCTGCAATACTAAATCGCGATACTAAAATGAAATATTGTTTGACGTGGTTTTAAAAACTTTTTTTTTTGCCACACAAAAAAATAAAAACTATTTAGGTCGGCCGCTTTAATAAAAATAGGGTCGGTCGGTTAGCAACAAACAATTTTTTTTAGGCTAATATCAATATTGTCTCATATAGATAGGCAACAACAATGAGATTGCGCATGTTTCTTACCTAAACCCCCCACTGATCAGAATGAGAGTAAGATTTACAGTGATACATACAGTCATCAAGGGAATGCCCCAAACAAGGGGGCTAGCTAATGGGGCTATATACCAAATTTTCATCTGATCTTACATATTTTCGGCAAAAAGAGGGGACCAAAATCCCCGACAGTTTCCTGGAAGTCAATGGTTTTGGTGGAGGTCTCTTCAGAACAGTGAATGGATCCTTTAATGCAAAAAAACAGAAAACTCTGTTACCAAATAGATTATGCAGTCAAACAATTTGCGATTATATTTTTCATACATTTTCTTGCAAACTTTTTTTTTGATTTCTACTTATGGTAATGTTTTCATCAAATCTTTAGTTTAAGATTCAAAGAATGTAATAAATTTCACTGGGTAAAACAACATCAAATTATGTAGAGTGATCATTTACTAAAAATAGAGCTAACAAAATAATATGTCTTTTGGGCAAAATTACTTAATGTCACAAATATGAAAGAAAGTAGGGGTACTTTAAGGTTTCTCAGTATATTGGAATAGCTTGCCATAATTCTAAAGTTGGCATTAAACCAACAGCAAAAAGTACTGTTTATCAAATGATATTTATATTTTTTCCTTTTTGGAAAATCCAATACCAAATTGGAAGCTATACCACTGAAACAGCCCAAATTGGGAGGCCTGTAATTGGTGTCTTCCTATTGTACGGCTTAAAGGTGGGTGACTCGATCACGGTCCGATTTTTCCTATGATGTTTTCTCCCCCACACAAGCATATCACCACAACGTCTGATTACAAACTTTGAGTTGAATCGGTCCAGGAGTTGGGCTAAATTTGGCCTATTTGACAGTGTGTGTTAATAAATGTGGTATACCACATTCATACCCGTTTTGTTCATAACATCGAAAGGAAACATTTCCTGGGCCTAAAATTTCACTGGGGTAATGAGAAAAAATGTGATCTCTTCTGATACCAAAATTTCAATTTTGATGGAGTAAAGTGGGGGGGACGAGAATGTCGATTCGGTCACCCACATTTAGTTCCCGAGGATACTGTTTAAACAAGAGAAATAAAAGATGAAATAGTTTGAAAACACATTGATGGTGATTGTATTATCAAGTAAATGTAAGAGGGCCATAAGTGCAATAGTTGCCATATTTACCAAGTACAAACAACGAGAACACAAAAACAGTTAAAATGAATTACTATAGATATGGCTGCCTTTGTTGAATTGGAGAAAATGTAGGATTTGTCGTTTTGCCAAATCATTATCATATCAGTTTAAAAGAAGCAATTCATCATTTGTAAAGTGGATGCAGGTACAGCCACTGCAATAAAGGTTGGACCTGTTGGATTTTGCATCCAATATGAATTGGATAGCAAAAGAACAAATCTTATCGTTTTATTTGAATCACTGAAAATATTCTGATTTCAATGACATTTATTAAAAAGACTAAATTTTTCCTTCGTCAATATAGGTGTGCATAAACGCATAACGATGCATTATCTAATATGTCATGTTGGATACAGCTGAAAACCCATGGTAATGTGTATTTATACACCAAATCCCGCCCACTGATCTGCTTTTCACACTAACACTGCACTGCATTCCCTGGATAGCAATCTCTGCCTGTACTGCAGTGCAGTACGTACTGCAACAAAGTTAAATTCGTTACAACTTGCATTGCAGTGGGTTGCATCAAATTGCAGCAGGTTGCATCAAATTGCAGCAGAAAGTGATTGATATATCGGCAGTGCAGCAGCACTGCACATGAGTGGATGTATGAACGGACCTTTATTGATGATGATGCCAGGATACAAGAAGCAAACTTGACACTTGTTTTCCACCATAGATCAAACTGAAAATCCCAATTTTAGACATTTTACACAAATTTGAATTTACATGAAATTTTAACTTGCATCCTAAGACAGGTCTACATACAAGATTATGATCCATGGTACCTCTCCATAGTTTTTGTGTCGCCTGCCCTAAGGCAGGAAGACACATAGGGATCACTCACTTTGTCCACTGTTGATGTCTGTTGTTGATGATGATGATGTCTGTTGTGAAAAAGGGTTAACATTTGCCTGTAATATCCTCATACTTTGATGATTTTAACCAAACTTGGGTCACAGGTGCAACATAGCATCCCCCACTTTTTGACGAGGTCAAAGGTCGCATACCAAGGTCAAAGGTCATTTGAGGTCAAGTTGTAAAATAGGCTGAAAATGTAAAATTGACCTCATTTGAAAAGTTGAAGTTCAATTGGAACCAACTTGAATCATAGGTGCAGCATGAGATCCCTCATTTGTTGATGTGGTCAAAGGTCATGTTAGGCCTATCATTCACTAACCGCGACGGCAGGCGACACAAGCGGTCCGAGGACCGATGTATTTTTTTTGATAGTTCTGTATCTTTTTTATTGCAATAACACCTTTGAAAATTTTATCTTAATTTTGTCGAATGTAGATGTAGAATGGTTTCAATTGTTTTCATTGACAGCAACATTCAAGTATATACAAGGTGTTTGAAAGAGAAAACCTAAGCAAATCAAAATTAATCACACTAAAAATGTTTGATTATAAAAGAGGCAAAGTGATCGAATCATCAGTTGGTAAGAAGAAATTAAAAAGAGCTGGCACTGCAAATTTTGACCAAATATTGGTAAAACAAATTGTTAACCTTAACACTTAAAGGAGAAACCGTATCAAGAATAACTTACACAATATACGCTATAAAAACAATTATTGAACACATATGGAGTGGTTTTATTTGAAAACGGAATTATACTAACCATAAAACGAATTAAAAGCATTTTGTCTGACCATGCGCTATTTGAAATTCCTGCTACTGTATATGGGATATGTATTTGTGTTATGCGATACGGACGGCACAGTAGCGTCATACACATTCACACATGATGCTTTCATAATGTGTATTTCCTATGGCATGTATGACCTAAACGTGCCGGTCGTATCGCATAACACGTTATACACTAGTGCGATTTTTAAATAGCACATGGTCAGACTAGATGGTTTTAATTCATTGTCAGGGTTATATAATTCCGTTTTTCTATGAAACCACTCGATATGTGGTCAATAATTATTTTATAGTGTATATTGTTTTAATATTATTCGTTGTAAGGGTTCTCCTTTAAGTACATAAGGTCTTCTGCATTCCCATTGGTCCATAAGGTGGGCAAAACCACTTTGCCGTTTGGAATTTTTAACCAAATTGATGGTCCTTGAAGGGGTACATCAACACAACAACATAACAGAGGAAAAGGAAAAAAAATGGAAATCATTATACAGATTTCAAAAGGGCAGTCCAAAAACTTGATTTTTTGATGTGCAGCAATTTCTACCCACACAAAGGAAATCATTTTCCCGGGGGACTTTTTCCATAAATGTGGCTCATAAATGGTAGGCATAAAAAACAATTACATTGCTGAAATAAAAAATCTAAAAAAGTTAACTCCAGAGTACTATTTAGGGGCAAACAAAATTTGAATAGTGCACACCCAAAATGCTTTTAAAATATCTTATTATCTAAAAAAATTCCAAAGGCGATTTTTATTGTTTTTTTCTTCCAAAATATGCGAATGATATTTGAGCCAATTACATAAAATCTTGGGCAAAAATAATTTAACGTTAAAACATGGCGTGCAAAAAACGAAATCAGCGTTCAACATGACCCCTCCCCAATGCAATTAAGTATTAATGATAGATAGGACAAACTATGTGACAGGTGATTTTGTTGGCTATACCTGCTAATTTAGGGCAGTAAAGAATGTTAAAGGAAAGATATTCTGTAGACCATACTTTTCAAAGGTTTAATATGGGAATGTATTTACTGAAGAGAGTTCTAGCCATTTTCAACTGCAGTTTCTTAAATTACAAATAATTGCAAATATGGCAAATAATTGTAGGTGATTTCTGTTGGAGATACTTGCAAGAAGATATAAAGGTATGTTAGGAGATATAAAGTGCAGTGCCACGACTTTGGTATGGTTATCTTTTTCCAAAATTCTGATATCAAAAATTTTTTATATTTGTTTTAAAATTGATTTATAATTTCTGGTTAGTTATGACATCAAATCCTTCTGAACCATAATCAAACAATGATTTAGATTGACATGCAAACAAAGGGTATAATTTGGTATTTTGAGCCCAAGGTTGCCCCTGAGACTTGGCGTTGTGAAAAAAAATGCAAAAATTTTTTATTTTTTTGTTCGTTGTTGTGTTTTTTTTTTAGCCCTCTGACCAGGAAAAATTGGCCTTTGCCCCCCCTGAGAGGGAACATTCCCAACACTGGGAAAATTTCCCCATCAGATTGCGGGCATGCCCAATACGACACTGCTGGTGTGAGTAATTTGCTTGTTGACATGTTACATGTTGTAGATCAAAAGAGCAATTCTTTACCTTAACAATGTTGACTCGGACAGTGATATTTTATTATTTTAGTTCATCATTGTGTAACAATGTGAAATAATTTATTGCCTGTATTGCAAATAAAGTAGACTGTGGTATGTTGTATTTTTTTGTAGAGGATATTACAGTTGGAAATACATGAGTAAATGATCCCTAGTATAATTAGCTTTGTCTGTATTAACAGCTGTGAAAATGCTAGCAATTTCATTGTTCCTACCTGGAAATCCCATGCCGAAATCGAGCAGATTGGATTGTGTCCTACCCCCCCATCCTGACACAAGACAGAAAAATGTATTTAGCCCCACAACTGCATGTTTTCTTTTAGCAATGATTTCCGATTAGAAAGCCTGGTGCCAAACAATTTATGTGTACTTATCATTCCGTTATGAAATACCCATGGACAAGTTTGCAGTTGTGTTAAATACCAGTTTTCTGTCTTGTGTCAGGGAAGGGATGGGGTAGGCCATGATCAGCTCGATATGGGGATTTCCAGCCCTAAGAAGATGATGCTCAGTGGACAAGACTGTTTTGCTGACGTATTGTTCAGTGGACCATCTCTTGAGAACCACTCAACCAAATATGAACAAGGTTTTCAGGGCAAGAATCCTACAATTACCCATTCTTTATGATAAAATAAAATACACAGATATCAAATTAAAAAGTGGAAAAATATCACTTTCATTTTGGGGTAGTTTTATTGGGTCAACCTGTATAATTGTAGCACAAAATCTATCTATAGTTTCCTTTCTACTTACTAAAAAATGAGATCTCCCTGCGAGTCTCGTATTTCTTATGTTTCGACATATGGGGCTGGCCTGATAATTTTGAAAGACGGTAGGCTTTTCGGAGGACAGTTTTTAAGGGTTAGAGGGTTTCAGGGGACCCACAAGGGCAAAGGTCATCCCAATTTGGGTAGAAATTTCATATAGTTAGACATGATGCAAAGGAGGTATGACACTTCATCCGTCCAAGACGGCTACTGCCACACGTCATACAGCGAAAATTTGGCCCCCTGCAACTGAACTGTACCCTTTATTGATTTTTTTTGGTGTTAGGCTAAATTGAAACTGTACATTGTAGATAGTACAAACTATACGTCCTGAAATCCTTGTGGTTTAGACAAATAACATGTTATACTTTTCAGCACGATTGGATCATTTAAAAATATGACTCCAGTACCAAACTTTGGCTTGGCCCCTTCTCCTAAGGCACCATTTGCTGCATTTACGAATCACGTGTTCAGGGTCCACCCCCTGTCAGTCTGTCAACATATTCAACCACTCACCACCACATTCCCGCGAGTACGGAGAAGTGTTAAAAATGTCTGCTAGATCCCCGGGGTCCACTCTGTCCTGTCCTCCTTAACCGACCTCTACATCAGACCGCCGGCGGCACATTAAGGCCAAAAATGCTCTGGAAAACGTGTTGACGGCGTATTTGTTACATCCAAGCATGTGGATTTGAATCCTCTGGAATACAATAGCATATTTAATTTTGGGGTAAAAAATGGCCGGGAATTTGAAAAGGTCAAATTTGTCCAAAAATAGGTAATTCAATCATATTGCCTTCTGTTCTCAACATTGTCATCAGAACGTGGGTGTACATCCCAAGGGAACACAAATGATCGGTGCGTGTGCTAGCCATTCCAAATCATGTTCTGGGATCAAATTGGCCAAAAAAGAGCAAAATGTGTCCACAACATAAATGAGTCAACTGAGGTCACCAAGGTCACAGGGTCACCACAAATCACCAGGGTCACATGAGGTCACCAAAGTCATTATGATGGCACCAAGGTCATGAGGTCACAAAGGTCACATGGGTCACCAGGTCGATGGGGTCACCAAAGGACACATGAGGTCCCCCCCTCCCGACACACCCCACCCCGACACACCCACCCCAATGCACACACCCGACCCTCCCCGACAACACCCACCCCACCACCTCACCCAACGCACCCCACCCCTCCCCGATGCACCCCACCCCATCCCGATGACCCCACCACACAATAAAACCCCACCCGGCCCCCTTCCCCCAACCATCCCCCCTTCCCCCCAACATCCACCCGCCCCCCTCCCCAACACCCTTCATATGATTCACACACAAGATGTAAGGTATAGTGTGGTGTTCAATGTTCAAATTAAGATTGGCTAATATCTGTATACCGTTTCAGCGATACAGGCTTATTTATTAGCCAGTTGCATACCTTAAGCCGCATGTATCAGGAAATTTCAAATGACCAAAGATGATGCGCACCATAATGGGTTTTAGTGCAGTGAAGGAATGTTGGCATATCCGATGTCCGTCCCGTTTCAAAGATATAGCAATTACACTGATATTGCATTATTAATTAGCTCATTTGCATGGGGAATTTGCAAAGAAACCATGCCCAATAGTAAGCAGGCCGAGAACTCTGCAACCGATTCCTTCCACCAAGTTACATCATTATACGGCCTTACGGAAATCCAGATAACACTTGCAACCAAGCCTTCGGAAAGGGTTAACATTTGACCGGCCAAGTCAAATGAGGGAGTGGTTGGATCGACCAAACAAAGTCACATTGAGGTGTGGCTGTGGGGTCCATGAGGTCACTTATGATATATGCTCCTGGTTCTCTATATAAAACAGATATTCTTGATGTGAGCCTAACAAATTAACTTTGCGAAATTATTTATGCCCCCCCTAAAAAGATGACATTTGTTCAACAACAGATTTGGCCAACATTCGACACATTTGGCTGCTGACATTTCGGAGGTATAACATCTAAATGCTGAATGAATGGATATATGATTGCATAGTGTTTGATGAGTTTGATGCTGTGTTTTCATGCGATGATATGATTGGGATGATATGGGATGATTGATTGCTGTTCAACTAGGTTTTTTAATTCAACCGAAAGGTGCTGACTATGAGATATTTTCCAGATGGGGTTGGGGCCTCAAATTTTCAAAATAAATTCATGTTTTTTTTTTTTTTTTGGAATTACACATAATGTGCTTGCTCATTATTACAATCAAACTAATCACTTGGGTGTGTTTGAAAATTAGGAGCTCAAATCAGTGTCCCGGTTCATATAGAAAAATCACGACTGTCGTTGTTGTTAGTTTGTATTTTGTTTTTTTGTTTTGTAAAATTCCGGATCTGGATTTTGTTTTTGTGATACACAGTATCCTATGTTACTTGTAATAACAATGTTTATACTGAACATAAATGTTTACTGCATCAAATCAAAACGAAAAATCCGATTCATCTCAAACTTTTGGATCGAGCATTTTAGGTTTGGATGGTGATTATAGTGTTTGTTTGTTTGATTAGTTTTAATTCATACACAAAGAATATATATTTCAAAATCTCCTAGTCGGGTTTTATTTTTAAATGTTTATACATGCACTGGGGAAAAATTTAAAAAACTAAAAAATCTTAAAAATTTTACTTTTGTACTTATTGGCAGATACAAAATTCTATTAGGAAATACAAATCTGTTGTTTGTCCCGAAGCAGTCTAAGGCGCATACACAGTAAAATGTAAAAGCCCACGAGTCGTGTCCAAACGTGTAAGTTATTACGGTGTGAAAGCAGAATAGTCCGGTTTAGGAACCACAGTCCGCGTGGCTCCATAGACGATACGGAATAAAGCGTGAAACTATGTTGCGTTGCAGAGTCAACGAAGCGATTGCCCTATTGTTCACCATTGTCCGGACTAGAGTACGCGGACATGGTTACTTCTACCACCGGTTATTAACTTACTCTGATGGAATGAAAAAAAAAACAATCCAACTAATCCCCTCAACGCCTATTGTACCCTATTGTAATCGTCTCCAACATGGCGGTCGACGACATCAAGTTCACTTAGTAAAATCCTTAACACCTTTCTAATATGTCAGTAGAACCCAATAAACAGGTGCTTACTTGTTTTTGTTAAATCACTGGCCACAGACAGAGCGTCCGGTCGGCATGTCCACACGTACTTTACATACTCGATTCGCGCCTGAGAATAGGGGACAACCCTGTGTACTTTTGTACGGGTGAGAATTGTTTGTGAGGTGCGAACAGTAATTAAACTTTGCATCACTCCTAGTCCGTGCGTTGCTTAATACTGTGTTTTCTACGGTTAAACACGACGGGTGCAGTGGTCTCAAGGACATAGAGGTCACTGGTGAACGTATTGTACGTTAGAAATGTGAAATACCAACTGTATAGGCAGTGCGCTATTTAATCCTAAATATGGTAACAATGGTTATGCGCTGTCCAAGCATGTAATACGGGGCCTTATCATTACTTTTCATACGGGACCTAAAACTAATACGACAAATACAATGGTCAATAGCCACTCATAGATGGTCCCAATGTAGTTCTTTAATAGCTGAAGCTAGTGGGATAAAGATTTGAAAAGTGAACACCTTGGGATACATAAACCAAAAAAACTAACACAACATAAATCGACAGATTCTATTGTAAACTGACCGTGGATTCGGATAGTAGCGGTCGGATGTACCTATGTTTAATGGTGAGGAATTTAATAGTTTTCCATGCTCAATTCCAAATTCATTTTTTTTTAATCATAATTATAATGCCATATTATTAACCTCGTCCAACCAAGGGTTTTTCTAACTACGTTCACTACCGGGGGAATTAAGGGGAAAAAACATAATCTTGTTGGTTATCAATGTTTAGCACATAGGGTTTTTCTTCAAATATAACAGTACAAAACCTATCAGTTTAACAGTATGACGCACAGTGACGTCATAGCTGAGAGCCTATTTATAACGTAATTTGTAAAGAAAATTCTCCCAAATAAAGGGTTTTCGACAATTTTTCGCCATTCATATCATGACAAGCAAAATTGGGATTTGGCCAATGATGGGTTGTAGCATACCACATCAATTACTCTAAAAAAAATAAAAATTGTCAGTATAGCTTACAGTAGCATGATACGTAAAAAAATGTACCATTTTTGGGCATTTTACACAGTACAGTATCGGAAGGCGGCAACCCCCCCCCCCCCCCCACACACACACACACACACCTTCCGACTTTGACGGGACACCCGACCGCATGAAGGTGGTACCTAATTTTTCGCGAAAATGACCGCAAAGGATGAACTTACAATTACATAAAGCCTTAGATCATAGTCGTTTGCGTTTTTGTGCGAAGGGGATCATCCGTTGAGCGAGTGTTAACACCCCCGTCGGGCGAGGGTTAAACACTTGCAATCAAAATGTCTTAACACTTTTAACACTTATATTAAAGATAGCGATTTCCATTAACACCGTCTTTACAGTGAAGTGTGTGAATGATTTATATCGACTTTATTGAAACTGTACAAAGTTCCACTCAGAAAAGTACAGTAAAAAATAAGTTTTGTACTTGTCCCCCTTTCCTTTCCAAAATCACTTCTTATTGTTAGGCAGCCCAGCGACTTCTGAGATTAAAAATCCTCGTCCCTATTTCACCAATGGACATGCCAAAATTTTCCCAGCTCTATATCAGCGCGAATAGAGTATAAGACCGTCGCGAAAGTTACGACGACTTAACCTGCTCTTCTTCGGAATTAAACGATCGGACTTAAGCCTCGTTAGGTCCGATAGTGTTAAACCCGATGTGCGTTCAACGGCAAATTTATCGGCCAATTCTTTCAGATGGGGATAGTTCTGATGGAAAGTTTTTCATGGGGCAAAAATCAGTACTTCACGATTTTTAAGGACACCGATATGTGAAATTTCTAGTCGCACCTTAGACCGACAGAGCGTACGCGTGCATGACACACGTACTTTACTATACTCGATCGCGCTGATCTAGGGACAAACTTACTTTTTAAGGGTGAGAAGTTTGTGAGGGGCGAACATGACAGAATAACCTTTGCATCACTCCTAGTCCGTGCGTTTTTCTTAATACTGTGTGTTCTACGGTTTACACGACGGTGCAGTGGTCAAGACAAGCGGGTCACTGGTGAAAGTATTGTATACAGTAAAATGTGAAATACCACCTGTATAAGGCAGGTGTGCCTATTGAATCCTGAATATGGTAACAATGGTTTTTGCGCTTTTTGGTCCAAGCATGAATACGGGGGCCTCATCATTACTTTCAGACGGTACCTAAACTAATTACGAATAAAACAATAGTCAATACGCACTCAAAGATGGTCCAATGTAGTTATTAATAGCTGAAGCTCGTGGGGATGAAAGTATTTGAAAGTTGAATGGAAAACACCGTGGCCCCCCTACCTAAACACAATAAAAACTCAAACACAACTCAAAATCGCAGATTTCATTAAACTGACCGTGGATTCGGATAGTAGCGGTCGATAGTACAATACTGTTAAATGTGGTGAGAATAATTATTTTCCATGCTCTCAATTTCCAAATATCATTTTTAATTTTTTTTTCCCATAATTAGAATGCCTATTCTTAACCCTCGTCTCAACCAAGGTTGTTCTACTAGTTTCACTACCGGGGGATTAAGACAACAAATCATCTTGTTGGTATCAATGTGTAGCTACATAGTCTTTTCTTCCAAAGAAAGTACAAAACCTATCAAGTTTTTAAAGTATGACGTCACAGTGACGTCATAGCTGAGGCTATTATAAATTATTGAAAGCAAATCTCCCAAATTTCAAAAAAAAAAAAAAGGGGTTTTTTTCCGACCCATTTTCGCCCATTCATGCAAGGCAAAATGGGATTGGCAATGATGGGTGTGTAGCATACACAATGTCATACTCTAAAAAATAAAAATTTTCAGTATTGCTTAAGAGCATGAACGTAACAAAGGTACCATTTTGGGCATTTACACAGTAAACAGTCTAGGAAGGCGCAACCCCCCCCCCCCCCCCCCCACACACACACACACACCTTCCGACTTTGACGGGAACCCCTGAACCACCATGAAGGTGGTACCTCCAATTTTTTTCGCTAAAAAGACCGAAAAGGATGAACTTAACAATTACATAAAGCCTTAGATCATATATTTGTGTTTTGTGCGAAGGGAATACCGTGAGCGAGGGGTACCCACCCCCGGTCGGACTGAGGTTAAAAACACTTCAATAAAAATTCTTAAACACTTTTACAACACTTATATAGAGATAAGATAGCGATTTCCCATTGAACACGTCTTTACAGTGAAGTGATGTGGAAGATTTATAAATCGACTGTATTGAAACTGTACAAAGTTCCATTCAGAAAAGTACAGTACACAAAATTTTTGTACTTGTCCCCCTTTCCTTTTCAAATCACTTCTATGTTAGGCAGCCAAGCGACTTCTGGAGATTAAAATGTTCTTCCCTATTCCCCCAATGGACATGACCCAAAATTTTCCCCAGCTCTATATCAGCGCAAATCGAGTATAATACCGGTGTAGAAGTTACGCACCGGATTTTCACCCTGCTATCTTCGGCATAAATCGTGGACTTCGCGACTTAAAGCCACATCAGTGTTTGAAAATATTTGAAATTTGCAGGATAGCTTCAAAGTGAATGAAAGTCTGTAGAATTCTCTAAGTACCTTTTCCAGCTGTAGCATTGACAGAAAGGAAGAACACGGTAGTGTTCCAAGAATGGATTCCCATTCAATTACGTGTTGTAGTAAGTGTCCGTTCGGACATGAATGGACTCAAATCTCCGATTCTGTCCTTATTCGGGTTGCTTCCGGTTTATAATTTGCAGGGTATGTTCGGATACTTATTGTTCATGCATGCAAAAATCTGAGTTTGATGATTTTTTCGATTGCTGATTTAGCAAATCACGGATAGTGTCTTTAAGCCTAGTTAGGTCCTGATTAGGAGTTAAACCCGATGTGCGTTCACACGCAAATTTATATCTAACACTAAAACCGATCAATTTAGGTCGGGTATTAAGTGACTTATGGCCGACCGCATGTGGAGACAATTACAATAGGGTTACAATGCGTGAGGGAATTAGTGGCATTTGTTTTTAATCCATCGGTCTTAGTTAATACGGGTGAAAGGAGATATGGTCCGGCAGGATTCATAGTCCGGGCTCCATAGACGACAACGGAATAAAGCGTGAAACTAATGTTGAGTGAAGAGTCAACTGAATCGATTGCCCTATTGTTCACCATTGTTCCCGGACTGTAAGACCGGCGGACAATATCTCCTGCCACACCGGTAATAACTACACGTGTGGACACGACTTTTGTTACAAATAGTTACAAAATGTTTTAATTGGTCCAACCAAAAATCCTGACCAGTGGAGGGAACACTGGTCTGATCTAACATTGTTATAGTAGATTTCAAATTAAGTGAGACTCCACGCATATTCCGATAGGGATGGTATTGATATGGGGTTCAATCCTCGGCCATACAGAGACCAGGTCTTTGTTGCCATTACAAAACATATTGTGTCCATGGTATAAAGAATCAGCTTACTGGAAACTGATGCTTTCAGTTTTACAATGGTCTGTTAATGATAGAAGGACTTATGCATGGTTGGCTGGGGATGTTATTTAAATATTAATCAAGAGTGACAAAGACACTCATTTGCGACCACAAATATTATATAAACTTTCAATCAGATACATCGTAGTCAATGGGAGATGTTAAAATAGTAAAAAAAATGTTTACTACGTTATTGTTTATTACGTTGAATGTGTTTTATTTACATCATCATCTCTAATTTGGTCAAGGAACAATATGGTGTGAATTAAATGTATCTTTATAAAAATAAGTAAAATGTATCTTAATATTTCTTTACTATGAGGAATAATTTTCAGGCAAAATTCAATACTCAAGGGTAACGTAATAAACTAAACAAATACGAGCATATTTCTTGAGTTCAATTAGCTATACTCAAACTTAAAGGTCCATGGTCCGATCGCAAATAGCCTCGTCCCCAGAAGCCCCAGATTTTACCGGAAGTGGTCAACATTTTGGTATCAGAAGAAAGCCACTATTTTTCTCATTTACCCTGTGGAATCTTAGAGCCAAATGATGCTTGGTTTGATGTTATGAGCGAAAATGTGCCCCATTTTGGTCGACCAATATTAATTTTACACAGTACTCTATGGGGCTTACAAAATCACGTTTTCAGCTCTCGCATCAAAACGGATTGAAATATCGGCGCGAAACTTTACAGATGTGGTTTTGGAGTGAGGGCCAATCTATTAAGATGGAAACTTCATATCCTTAATTTGGGCCATCCACCTTTAAACTTTGTACAAATAAAATTGTTCCCATCAATCTCACTGATACTGTCATAAGTTGGTATTATTTGTTGCTTTAAACTGTTGATACATAAAAGTATTTCATGTTTTTAAGAATTCAATAAAACCCGCTTTAAAAATTAAAGAAAAACCATAACTATTCTAAATAATATAAGTCTACTCCAGTCCTCAGTTCCTCTGTGGCCCATTTTGCTAAGATATTTCACATGTTCCATTTTCTTGGTGAGCGCGAGCGAAAAACCAATCCTCGCAAACAACGAAAGATAGAAGACCATCCGGTTCATTGTCCATGATTTCCAGAGGGTAATCAGATCGTTTAGGATTTGGTTTTACCGCAATTAAATGCCAAATCATTCTTTTTAAAAACATGTAATAGTGCGAGTGCATCATACAAATTAAAGATTGGCTGAACGATTAAAGATTCTTGAAGATTACCTTCACATTGAAGGATGTATTAATGAGTACTTCATATCCGCCATTTTTCTTTTCCAATTTCTTGTGTAGAGAATGAGTAGACCATGGCTCCAATTCCTAGACACGTCTGTAACCGCAAATGTTTACACGCAATTTTAGACATAAAAAGTTTGCCATGTGTGCTTTCATGTATTAGGATGACTTAGATTGAATTTCCTTGAGTCAGTGCTTTTGAAATGGTTCTTCAGAGGACACATTGGCTTGAAATGGTTCTAAGGCGACACAGCCTGAAGAACCATTTTAAGAGCCACTGACGAAAAACATAATAAAAGTTTTCGTCGAAATGCCGTCCTTTTCCAGATCCATACTATGATTTACAATGCAATTTGTCTTCTTCGGTTATATAATTTCACCTTTAGATCAGTAAATTTCGTCTCATGTGCTGCATATAGACTAACTCTAAGCCTGTAACATCGTAAAATTTATCCACAATTTTTCTATCTCTCTTAGTTTTATATACCAACCATTGCACAAGAATACAGAACAAAATTAAGAAAATCAATGCGACGCAGCAAAGCAAGAAAGAAAGAAGGAAAGAAAGCAAAATAGGTATTGTGGGGCTTGTTGATTCGTTGCTTCTACAGCATGGGCGACCGATTGAAGTGACACACTTTGCCAAAAAAAAATATCGCCAAAGTGTAATCACGTCTCCTTATAGAAGTTCCAATGAGCAAATGAGGTATGATGTTGCGCAGTAATGCTGGATGGAAAAATCGTAACCTCAGTGCATCCTTTGGACTTTATATGAAAACGTTACAACTTCTGGTACGCAAATAATAAACGGACATAGCCCTCTTTCTCACGATTTCGAAGCCAAAATAACATGTAAAAAATGTTCCTGCGGCATAAAATGGTCTTTCATGGTAGTAATTTTGTTGCTGCAAAGTTAGTCAGCAACATTACACTTGTATAGGAATCATTCTAATTCAATTAAATTCGAACTTCGTCAGTCTTCTTTCCATTTGATTGGCCGTTTTTTGTGTTACAAACGGTTTTGTTCGTGTTAGTCATGCACAAAAAAGGCCCTTTCCAGGAGGAAGAGGGGTAAAATGTGGTATTTAGTGGTTACAAACAAAAGTAGACAAGCAGAAACAAGAAAGAAGCAAGTAGTGTAAAAGATGCACCAAGGTGATTTGTGAAGTTTAAAAGCACAAAATGTTGTGAAGTTACAAGAAAAAGGGACACACACTCTCCGGTATGTGTGTGAGTTGGTACTTAAATTAATACCTGGCAGTATTGTCAAAGTGGCAAATAGCTGGAAAACAGCTCACGGAACCCCCTTTTTTTTTTTTTTTTTTTTTCTTTTTCTTCACTGTTGGAGCATAAGTCATTGTAGGGAGGAGATCGGGGTTAGGAGAAGTTTTCAGGATCGTACTATATGGAAATTGGCTTGCTTCCTTATTTGGAGGGAAACTTCATTCAGAAACGGTCATCACGATTCATCCAATCTGCATATTGTCCCCCACCCACCACGGGAGAAATGGTAAAAGTCGACGAAATGTTGATTTGAAATTTATAGTAACCCATCTTTAGACCAAAATAACTTCACGATGACTTCTTGAGCATTCTGAGTAGGGAAAAAGGTTAATGTTAGCCAGGTGTTAGTAATTGAAGTAGTAAACCAAGTTTTGCAAAGTCAGGTTGAATAAGTAAGTATAGTTGCCGGGAGCCACAGGGCTCTGTCAACGACAACGGAATACAGCGTGAACCTAAGTTGCGTCGTGAAGAGTCAACTTGAATCGGAGCGCCCTATTCTGTACCATTGTAGCCGGACTAGCCTAGAATTGTGAGTACGGCGAACTATAATGACTTCTACACCGGTTTGTACCAGGAACGGGATAACGGTGTGAAAGTAATCTAGTCCGGCAGGTATTCATAGTCGGGCTTCCTATAGACGAAAACGGATAAAGCGTGAAACTAATGTTGCGTCAAAGAAATCAACTGAATCGATTGCTATTGTACACCATTATTCCTGGATTGTGAGCTCGGAGGAATATTATCTCCTGCCACACCTGATTTACCTCACACTCTGTTTATGATGGCTCGTAGACGTCCAAGGTCAGAAAAAAATACCTTTCAAAAAAAAAATGTGAGCCTTGTGCACAAATGATCTGATTGTATATAACAGATTTAATGATTTTAATCAGACCTATTTGGTTTCAGTTTGGTATGTCCAAAACACATTTATTATCGTAAAATTACACCAATTTATAACGATTAATACTTAATGTCAAAAAGAAGTGTTGCAGTTCAACGTGATATGTCCTCACAGCGAAGACTCCAAAATGACAGCATGCAAAGGTCCACTTAAAAATTTTCTAAGGTAATATTCCATGGGAATCTTCTCAGTCCTGAAGAGACACGTTTCTGTCCCGCAGTTTCAAGACGACACAGGTGAAAAGTCTCGCGACGACACTAATATCCACAGTATATCAGTCGAGGGTAATAACCACATTTATCTATCTGTCCACAATTTGGAATCCTATTTTGATTCCCAGCACTTTTGGCTTCAAAGACGACAGTAGAATAATTACAGCGACTTCGGCTCACATGAAATTATAAATCCTGGCACTATGGTACTTTACAGGTCTGCTACGCATTGCAGATTAGAACTAGCTATAACTTCTAGCTACTGTTACTAGTGGATGCTGGCCCCGAGACTTTACTCAAATCTCCATTATATATTGACTTCACAAAGTTCCCAAGTCTTAAAATAGATATTACCACAGCATCATGCATAAACATAACCTTGCACTAGCTGACTAATTGGAATTCACATAAATTACCTCATCTGAATTGCATCACTTTACATATATAACTTTATGGGGGAATCCCCAGATCATGCAATGTTTTGATCTCAAAGCATAAACAAGTTGACTCAGTTTCTAAGTTTACATCTTGGGGAATTCCCATTTCTCCCCTTGTGCAATCTATCTAACAGGTGCACTTTGCACAAACACCACTAGGGGAATCCCCTGCTCTGTTTTTGATCATAAACAAAGTACTTTTCTCGTGAGAAATCTGTTTCTCAATTAAAATTGAAAATCAAATTCATATTTTTAATCAGAATAATGGAGGCCATATAACACTCCCAGCAATCGCCCTATGCCGCTTGTCGCTCAGCGGTAAACTGTTTGGTGTACGCCGCTTGAAGGATTGGGCTATTATAGTCAAGCGGCGCTTTCGCTTGGAATACGTCATGAGTTGAATTCAAGTCAACTCAATGCGATAGGCCGTTTTGGGCAAAGCGGCAGCCCCAGCGGAGGGGCGAATTTATGGCTTACGCTTTGCCGTTTACCGTCCCACCCGCTTGGATCACCACTAGCGATTCTAACATTATTGCGTAGTGATGTAAATTTCATCATCAGAGCGGCAAAGCGGTAAGCGGCATGACAATAGACACCCTTAGTTTTGAAAACGTGGAACGCAAACTTGTCACGTATGACGTCATTCTGGCGAAATTTCTGTGAAACGTAATAAACGTTACACATAAATTTCATCAGGATGACGCCATACGTTAAAGGCCGACTCAGAGATTTCCTGAGGAGGGCGCCCTCAATTTCCAAAAAAATTGTGTTTTTTGCATGTACATAATGCTTTTCCTATATTATCACTGAGTGAACTGCTACGCTTAAAATCGAATTCCTTCATATAGAAAATCACAACTTTGTTATAAAATTCCGGATCCGGAATTTTGTTATACACAGTATCCTATGGGACGTATACTACACATAAATGTTTACTGCATCAAAACGAAAAATCCGATTCATCTCAAATATCGGAATTGTGCATTTTAGGTTACTATCTTTAGTTCTAGTGGACTATTTTTCATTATTACACAAAAAATAATATTGCGAAATCTCTGAGTCAGACTTAAAAGTGTGCGTTCCACGTTTTCAAAACTAAGGGTGTCTATTATGTAATCACCATAACCCCCTCCCTCGATTCAGTGAATCCTCCATCCTCAATCCATCCTTCCTACAATTTTTGAAGAATTGCACAAACTGGCATGGCGTTGGAGGCCAAATGTACCTTGGTGGTTTAGAAGCAAAGCTTCAGGAACTGAGAGAGAGGCTGATGAAATAATTTTTGAGCTCTTCTCAGCTGCTCTTCTGTCATCATATTTCCACACCATGCACACTGTGTTTGTGCCCATTTTTTGTACTTGCATTGGCTACTGGAATATATACTTATAACAGAAAAACACCTCATTCTTGGACCCGATTTTCAAGAAAAAAAGGACTATTTCTCAATCAAGTGCTCACATCTTACCTAGATAATCCTCGTGTGAAACGATACGGTCGCTATCCTTTCTTCCTTTGAAAATTTTTACGGCAGATTCTTCTGTTACTGACGGACAGGCTGGCCGGTAGAATCGTCGATTCTTTAGTTTATTTATGCGCGTCAACTGCTCTGGTTTGTCAGGATATGCCAATAGTGACCTAGACCCAGAGCACGTGGACCAAACTGAAAGAATAAAATAAACCTGTAAAAAACTAGGCCCTCGGTAATGAACGATAAACACAATATAGAGTAAACACAATATACCTACATGAATCATTCCGTTTGTCTGGTATGCTGAATGTCGCCGGTTTGAATACGACCGGGAGGGCATGATTTATTTTCAGGACATGCGCGTGCTGGCGTCTCAGGAGCAAAGATCAAAACTATTTCATCCTCGTTTACTCATGGAACTATGTAATTTCTTCCGAAGAATTTTGCCTACGAATTTAAAAAACTGCATGCCTTAATGACCAACTAACTTTTCGTGCATTTAAGCGCACCGCCAACAGTGGTTGGCCACATGGCGCCACAGCTGGCTTACAATTCAAAGCCAAAATACCAAGGACAGAAAGTATTCATTCTGCCTTCAGCGGCTGCCCAAAAGCCCTTGACTCACCCACACCGGCCACCCTGCCTCGTTCTGGATACCAATGTGGTTGTTAGAGATGAATCAAAAAATTCATATCATCCGTGAAAATGTATGTTTTTACTCTGTTATAATAAACCAACGTCTTGCCTGATTCTTCGGTCGCCCACATGGTTACGATGCGAGGTCGAAGCTCTCTCCATCGCTGCTTTGGCCCGTATAGCCTCCAGTCACAGCACAAAGCTTGTATCTTACAGAACAGCAAAGCATGTGTCTAAGCCTATGAAAAACTCTGCCGTGGTGAATTTTCTGCAAGTCCTCCTGTTTCCACCTTCCTTTCAACTGTAAGTTGCTTCCAGGCCTCTGTTCCGCAAATGTCCCTTCTGACTTTGCAAGTCGTAACGCTCCCGAATGTTCTGAGCCCACGTGTCAGATTTGTACCTTTGTGAAGCAGGACGGAGATTCTACAGCATGCTTCGCATTACCACACAAGATGTTATGTCGGGCCATGCTCGTCTACCCTTTGCAAGTAGATCTGCCTGGTCTAACATCCAACAGGATTGTCCTGATCGGCGTCGCTGCCATGCTAACATTACTCAATGCACTCGTCCATCCATCAAAGAAGGCTAACAACGTCAAAGATGTTCAACGGTACCTCCAGGTTGCATCCGTTGTCTGTTGGTTACCCCCAGTGAGCGACCGCTGACCTCCAGATGGCGTGACGATATAATAGTTCCCTGTCAGCAATCTGTGGATTATTGATAGCTCTTCATATTCAGCTTCAACCACTCCACCCGGCACCAACTCTGTATGGTTACTAAGCGCCACTCTTATGCTCTATCATCTGGACACAGTGAAACACCAAGTGACGTCAGCCTGTCATCATCGTGCATCCCTCAGTTTTTTATCCCAATCAGTCCACGAGTGGCCCTACTGAGACCGTTGGTGTTTCTTTTTGCCGCCTGATGTAATACGACGCAGTCGACAGTGCCTTCTCGTGGTCCGCAAAATATCAATATCATACACCACTTCGTTACGAATGACGAGTGTTACGAGTGTGGGATCGTCAGCAATAACAGGTGTAGGCCTATTATTTAACTGGGACAGTTTATACTAAAAAGTGATCGAAGCAGGTGAAGTTCGCCAGTGTCGTCGATAGTGGTAAATTTATTTATGGAACATTTTGAGCAAAAAGCCACTCGCCTCATTCAATGGTACCCCGCCTACGCATTGGTTTAGATACGTGGATGACACGTGGGTTAAATCAAGAAAGAACAATTGGTGCCATTTTTCACATATTAACAACGTGAACAAGTACATTAAATTTACCCAAGAGGAGTTGAAAGACGGAAAACTCGCTTGTTTGAATTGTCTGGTAAGCATCGATACTAACGGGACTTTACATACATCGGTCTACAGAAAGGATATACACACTGATCAGTATTGACTGTTCGACTCCCACCTCCACTAATCCATAAGCTTGGTGTGATAAAAATTTTGTTCTAACTGTGGACACAATTTGTTAGACAAAGACAATACTAAACAAGCTGAACACTTAAAACAGGCTGTGGTTACAAAGATTAGACATTTCACAAGGCCGCTTCGGAAATCTAGTTCGGTAGATAACAATCGATCCCCAATGACTCAACCCATGGTCGGATTCAATGAAATTACCAACACCAGACCCCTTATGTGGTATAACAGTCTTGAGAACATTCGTTAGGATTTTCCGAGAATTTGATATGCCAGAGTGTCATTCAAAACCGTATATAAATTGAGACAAAAAGTTGGTCCATACTAAGGACAAAGTTACCGAAGATCTAGGCTAAACATAGCCAAGCGGACATACCAACACAGAAACCCATACCTCAGTAGATTCAGCAGTGATCTTACATTTGGCAACAATTCCACCACTTATTTGACAACGGTGTGGTGATTTTGGACAGGGAGTCCAGGAGGAGTTGAAAAGAGGGCGTTCCGTTAAAATGGTTAATGAAGCTGTGAAACGGGAAAATCCACTCTCTCAACCGTGGAGGAGGCCTACGTTACACCTTGCCAGGGGCCTACAGTTAGACAATCAAGAAGGAAATCCTCAATGTTCCGGTACGGGGTCAACCAACCTTTTTGCCGTACAAGACACCAGTCGGCATGATGCGCATTCGGGATAGGATATTGTGAAACGTCGTTACTCAACGAAATAGTAAGTCCAGAGATCAGATTATAACATTTAATTCGGTAGTCCAGGACCTGCTTAGAACCCCGCTTACAAATCATACCGCAAGAGATGAGATTGATTGTGTGGGACCTTTCCCTTTAAGATAAACAAGGTGCTTTTTCGAAACCGGCTGCGAATTCCGAAATTCCAAGATGGCCGCCGGTAGCCATTTAAAAAAAAAAAAATTTAATTTTGAATACCTAAAATATGTGTAAATCACCTCGTTTTTAGGGGTTGGGTGATGGGGAAATTCATTTCTGACATCGGTTTATCATTAGAGGTCCAGGTTACATGGTATGGATTTGGAATTCCAGGATGGCCGCCGGCAGTCATCTGAAAAGTACACATTTTGAATGAGTTAACCTGGTTATTATGTTTAATTCATCGGTATGGCGGGTTTTAGGTGCTGGGGAGGATCATTTCTGACATCATTTTTATCGTTAGAAGTTCAAATATTACTTGGTTATGGGATTTGGAATTCCAAGATGGCCGCCGGCTGTCGGATTGTAAAGTACACATTTTGAAAGACTCATCCTACGAATTATGTGATAATACCTAGCTGTAGATGTTGTAGGTTGGTAGGAACATCCATATGTGACACCATTTTATGAGTAGAGAACCAAGTTAGGGTCAAGGAAATTCAATGAGACCATTATGACAATGATAGACCATTTAGTTGTTCAGCCATCTTGAATTTCAAAAATGGCGGCCACCATTAACTCTGGTGCCTAATCTTGGTCCCTGAGATTAGTAGAGGCAAAATTCTGGTTGCTGACACAACACAGGTTTTTAGGGTCAAGGAATTTCAAGACACCATGATACATGCTGGACCATACATGTGCGGCAGCAATCTTGAATTTCAAAATGGCCGCCAAGGGAAAAATGGATTCTTTTCTACATTCGCCGTTGATAGAGGTAGAAGCATGATTTTGGCTGTCTCTACCCATGTTACAAGGCCAAGGAATCCAAAAAGATCAAGGGTAACTTACTAGGTTCTTTGGCAGCATTGGTTATTTGGTTGAACTTATTTCCCTCCATTGGAGATAGGAGCACCCAAGTATAGAAATATAGTGTCAGAATTGAACAAAAGCCATTCTTTGGTATATGTGATGTGAGGTTGATGGATTGACATAGTTAGAAGAGACTTTATGGCCAAAAACACAAGTAGTGACATAATTGGTAGTGAGCAAATGTGACGGGGACAGACGTTGGCGTGAACCAAAGGTGGTGGTTGACAGAGTTGGGTGTCATGGGTAATTCACATAGATTGGTGGTGGACACTTGATTTACCAATGTTTCTTGAAAGGCATCTATGAAGTAAGTTGACATTAGATAGTGCACACGTAAAATTTTTTTTTTTTAGTCCATATTACACTAGATCGGGCATAAGTTGCCATTTGAAGTGACATGGTTGGCTGATGATGTCATAAGTGTCATAATGGATGTAACATATAGTTGGATGGTATATAATTGGCAGTGAATATTGCTGATGTCAAATTGGACGCTGACATAGCCGATGGTGTCAGCATTGGCAGTGTCACAATTGGAAGTAACATAGCTGATGGTGTAATAATTCGCAGTGTCATAATTGGAAATGTTATTTGGTTGTTGACATAGTTGGATCATGAATCATCAGAGTCATCGCGTGTCTTCGTTCTCTATGAAAAAGGTGGAGAGTCCTGATCGTTTGAATCATCGTCATCAAAATCACTTGTATCAAGTATCTCTATTCATCTGCAAGAGCTTCGGGATGAATCGGACAATCAACCCATAGTGGTTCGAAAATGCCCAGAATGTAGTGTCTATCCTGTCCATCAGTGGAGGATGGAAAGGTCTACAACCTACAACGGAGTAGCTGCCAGCTCCATATAGCAACTGATAGTTCACTCTACGGCAGAGATATGTGTCGTAATGTGCACCATGGTGGGAACGTGAACATTGCAGCCGGGTGCAATATAATAATAATAATAATAATAATTAATGATGTTTTAGCTACTTTACAAGGTAGGCAAAGCCCTGTTGCCAATTATTATTACGTGCCATCAGGAAAATCGTCGCCAATCATTTCGCTTCCTTACCGTCATCACAACATTTCCTTGATGGGAGTGTACCTGAGGCTGTCAACACTTTCTTCTTGAATCTTGGTACGTACGCCAGACAGAGATATATGCTGTCATTCTCCTACACTTAGTCATTTCTCTTGCACATCACCATACTGTTTGACATTGGAACAGGAAACAAGGAGACTCATCAACCTAAACAGAAAATGGTCGTATAAGGAGTAAGTTGTTGGCCCTACATGCCTTCACCCATAGTGATACCACCTAGTGCCTTCAAGGTGACAGTGAAGGTGAACCTATCAGGTGATGAAGTAGCTTCCAAAGTTCCAACCCTCCTAGCAGACCTAGGAAATGCATGGGAGGTCACTAAGAATTGTTTGGCTGGTTTCGAAGAATTTCAATGTGCAATCTATCACGCGCGAAAATGTTGTGATGACGGTATGTTGCACCCCGGCAGTCGTGCAGATTACAACAACCAAAGCTGTAGTAGAGAAAATATCAGGTGTGCTATATGGAGACTCCCATAGACATTCCCTCTCCAACGATGGATGGATGGAAACTATACTCTTGGCACTTAGAAACCATTATGGGTTGATGGCCCGATTCTTCTTCCAAAAGCTCTTGCAGATGAAGAGAAGAGAGAATTGATTACAAGTGATTAGATGACCGATTGATTCAGACCGATCAGGATCTGTCTCACTGTTTCATCAGAGAACGAAGACAGCGATGACTTTGATGATGCTGATTCCAACTAATGTCACCAACAAAAATAACATTTCCAATTAGAACTGACAATTGCCAATTATGACACCATCAGCATATTGTCAGTGGCCACTTATGACACAATCAGCCAATCTCATGTCACTTAAAATCTCAACGCTACGCCAAAACTAGTGTACATACGACTTGAATACACGTGCGCTATCGATAGTCAGCTTACGTCATAGATGCGTTTCAAAGAACATTGCTAAAGACATGGTGTCACCACCAAACCATGTCATTAACCAAAGGACACTGCCAACTTCTGGTATACTGCCACTGCCACATTTGGTTCACTACCAACCATGTCACTACGTTTTTTTGGCCATAAATGTCTCTTCTAATAGTCAACTCCCCCCAATCCAACAGATACCAAATTAATGACTTTTGTCAATTTTGACCTAATTTATATACTTGGTGCTCATATCTCCAAAGGAGGGGGGAATTACGTTCAACCAAACACCCAATGGCTGCCACACAAAACAAAGAACCCAGTAAAGTTACCTTTGATCTTTTGGATTCCGGACCTTGTAAACCATGGGTATAGGATCACCAGAATCATGCTTCTACCTCTCTCAAAGGCGAACGTATGTAATATAATCCCATTTTTCTTGGCGGCCATTTGAAATTCAAGATAGCTGCCCCAAATGAATGGTTCAGCATGTATTAATGGTGTCATTGAATATTGTGACCCTAAAACGGGTGTAGACACCCGAATTTTGCCTCTACGAATCCCAGGGACCAAGATATAGGGCAAAAGTAGGTAATGGTGGCGGAACATTTTGAATATTAATGATGGGCTGCAACAACTAAATGGGTCTGCATTGTTATCATGGTATCATTGAAATTCCTGACCTAAATTTGGTTCTTACTATAAAAAATGGCACGTAAACGTAGTCTGCAGACTGTATCCCCTCAGGGACTTTATTTTCACTACCTTCCCCCCTACAGAGAGATAGAAGCATGATGAAATACTAACGTTACAACCATCTAACACCTTCGCAGACTCCCTCTCACGTCGCTACGGCCGTATAAGCCTTTAGGTATTACACATAATTCTAAGATGAATCTTTCAAAATGTGTACTAAACATATGACAGCCGGCGGCCATCTTGGAGTTCTAAAAATCCATTACCATGTAACATGGACCTCTATGATAAAAACGATGTCAGAAATGAATTCCCAGCACCTAAAACCACCTGTAAACGATGTAATTAACAAATTACTAGGTTGTTCAGTCATCCAAAATGTGTACTTTTCATATAACTGCCGGCGGCCATCTTGGAATTCAATCATACCATGTACATGGACCCTAATGATAAAACATGTCTAAAATAATTCCCCAGAACCCCAAACCCCCTAAACGAGGTATTCACATACTTTTAGGGATCAAAATTTAAAATTTATATTTTTTAAAATGGCTCCCGGCGGCCATCTGGATTTTCGGAATTCGCCACCGGTTTCGAAAAAGCACCTGTGTGATTCTTAAAGGAAAATGTCCAACACTCAAATCAAGTCTCAGACTCTCTTGCGGATGAATTTGTAAGCGGGGTTGCATCAGTCCTGGGACTACGAGTTTGAAGTTTTAAAATTTTTGGCAGTTATTCTTACTGTAAGCGCCTTCTTTGACGACTGTTCGCAATTATCAACACACTTTTTTGAGCTTTTATCTTAATAAACGTTTTTAAAGCTATGTTTGAACTTTTCTTATTTTTACCGAATTTGTACATGATTGCATAAGTACTATAGTCTATATAGCTTTGATTCAGGCAATTCACATATCAAGAACGGGAGAAACATGGATTGGCTACACAACAGCTTGTATATACATTAATAAGCAAGCGGCGGACTTTTGGCTCTACCGACACAATAGCATTCCCGAGACATCTGTTTAACATAAAGTGTTGTTCCCGGGTGTCCTGTTTAGAGACTGCCTCCCTAAGCGCGCAACTTCAATAACAATGAGCTCACTGAATTGGCTTGATTCGTAGTCCTGTTAATGTCGCTCCATATTTCACTGGGAACACATTGTGGTAAATACCGGCTCATTAACCATCTCTTGGGCTCGTTTTGATAACCATCTGCCGCAGTCGGGCCGTCATTGCCTCAATAACGATCCCACATGTTTTCCAATCCATTGTAATAGAGGATCAGTGAAACAGAGACGAGAGAGCCATTTTGGTGATAATTGTTTTCTACAGTCTAGAAGGGGGGGGGGGTAAAAGAAAAGGGGGAGAGGGAGAGATATGAGTTGGTTTGTTTATGGATGTCAATCAACCCTTCACCGCGTAGTGGCACACGAACGTCCATTTTCGTCCCTTTTTTTTCTTAGTAGTGCATATGATTGCATTGCAGGGCCTGAGTGTAGTATTCAAGGAAGACATGACTTATCAATCTGAAATATAGCACATGTTTGTATCATTCTTCACAGAAAATAGCATTTAAAAAAAACCCCAATTTTGTATTTTTAATTGATTTTAAAATATACTCTAAATAGCTGGTTGACAGTTCCATTCAAACAAAAAGTAATACAAGTAGCCTCGATTCATCATGGATGATATGAATAGTGTGTTTCACATCACACCACTCACGTCACATCTGTATAAGATTAGTCGCGATGGCGTTGCTGTGTGTTCCGTGTATTAAAGATATGTGTGGTTAGGTGAAATTCGCTATTCGTATCACTAATTATACGTGAGGGCGGACTTTCGTTTCCCCTAAACGTTTATCCTTTGTATTGCGCTTCAGTCCGTCAAAGGATATCCTATAATGTAGGCTAATTAAAGATATCAGACGAACCAAGGATATGAATATTACAATTAATCTAAATAATAATAAGAGCTCATCTGCCTAATGCAGAATTCCAATTTTCCCACTAAGTGTCTTCTAAGGTAATTAGTAGTATCCTAATTATGTCTCTTATGTCCGCGTTCTGTTTTTTTCCCTAACGTCAACCCCTACCGTTATACCGTTGATGGTGATACTGCGCTTTAACTTCTCGCCTAACGGGTTGGCTATTCATATTAGAAATGTTGATTAATATACTTTAAAAACAGTTGGCTAGAGATGGACACGAGCTCCGCATCTTAAAATATACATGCTGTTAGATAAGCGACCATAACCCTGCGCTTAGCTCTGTTGTTGAACTTTTAACAAACGCTTAAAGTCACTGCGATTCTCCGCCAAGATACCATGTAGCGGACAGTACCATCCTGAAATTTGCGCTATTATGGACCCTAGCTGCACACACACCGAGAGCGCTATACCCATGGATTGCCACCTTTGTCAGCAACACAGCTCAGGAAACTTTGCAACGCACCTGCAGGGTTTTCACCACTAGAATGGGGCCACGACCCAAATTGGTAGATTTTCCACTCATCAATGTCTACGCCCCTACCTCCCGGCCTTCATGCCCCCTTATGGTGCCCCTTGCATCTACGCCGGTGACTTCAACTGGCTAGAAATTAACCCTGACGGATCCACCTAGAGGACGGGGCTTCCAATCTGTGTCGTTCAACTCCTAGAACAATCTGAGGATGAACTGCAGCATTATCTTGCCGTTCTGATTCCGGCATCAAACACGTTGCACGCCCTTGGCAGATGGCCCAAAACTCCACAGTCCATTAGAAAACGCTACCATCATCCGGAATCCAATGCGATATTAAAAATTTAGTAACTCTCAAAGATTCAACCTCGACTTTCATCTGACAATTCTCTTGTAGAACGCTCGAATACCATCATCAGCGAGCATGTACTTTCAGCTTGATCAAATATCTCAGAGATTTTGCCAAAATTGTTGTGCGAATATTACAAGTATCTCGGAGCCATCATCGACATGTCCGTGGGGCACAATATTCTAACCATCGTATCCCATGAAAACAAATATCTGGCTGACGCACTCTTAAGCTACGGGCAAAGCAACAAGTAGAAGTGATGGCCCGTATAATATTCAGGAAGGAATTGTCTGTTAATTGGCGGCATTCCTGGGAATTGATGAAAGCAACCTCGATGCATTTGCTATCAGTGAATCAAAGCGAAGTAAAATTTTCTAGAGATAATTTCCTCACCCGCTTCCACATTCGTCAGATAACCAATATGGCTTTAGCAAACACCCACTGACCTCGACTGACCTCGCTCTTCTGGTTATTCTATAAGAAACATTGGTAGCTCTCGTTTACCAACAGTCGACACAATCGTGATATTCTACTTGCCAAACTCCACCATTGGGTATTCGGGCCTTCCCCTTAACCTTCTCTTCCGGATATCTATCCAACCGATTTGATTCACTTCTCTTGGTTCACACTCTTCTGATCTCTCCCAGTTTCCTACGTGGTCCTCAAGTTCTATCTGGGGTCCCTTGTTTTCTACTCATGTGGACCGACATTCCTTCCTCTCTTCAAACATTTCTTCTTTTGTATATTTGCTTAATGACACCACAATACTACGTGAATCAAAAAAATTGTGCACGGGTTGGCAGATGCACTTGACCGTGATATATCACTGATCATAGATTTGGTTTGTATGTTTTAATAAACATCTAAATATACGTCCAAATGTTGACAAAGATGAAAGAAAACGATTAACAAATAAGCCAGATAGACTAATTTTGTAAGCACACCTCTTTTTCCTCCATTCCAATGGGGTTTATACAGTTAAGCAAGAATACGTTAATGAACGATATACGGGGCATAGCATTATGAAAGTAATGATGACCTATGCTATTTTGTTTAATTGATATCAATAGCCATGATCTCCTTCATTGATCTTCAAAAAAAATTTAATGTTCACACAAATCTCACCCAATCAATCTTGATGTGTAAATGAAAAGGGTTTCAACACTACTACTGTAATCTGGGTATAGATACCAGCTATGCCAATAAGGAACTAAACTCTTTGCAATATCCTAAACAATGGGAAGATCTTATTTTCTTGCTCTGCAACAGGTGAATTGGTGTTTGGATTCGTCATATCAGTTGGCACATTGGTATAAATAAATTCATTGATTAATCCGTAGTTAAAATAATCAAGAAAATGTAGAATTAAGTTGACAAAGGCATCATGATATTGATATTGTATACATTCTCACAAACACAAGTTTAAATGTGTGTAAATCCCATAGGAATGGCGAAAAAAGGGGTGTGTTTACGAAATAGGTCATATCTGGCTTATTTTTTAATCGATTTCTTTCATTTTTTCAACATTTGGAAGTATATTAGATGTGTTTTATAAAAACAAAAACAAATCTATGATATAGTGATTGCGTTAAGGTAGAGATCATCTTTAATCCTTGCACAATTTTTGTTGATTCACGTAGTATTTCTATCACGCGAAAACCTTAACACACTCTCACACATATAATAAACAAAGTGTCCAACTTGTTTAAAGCCAACAAACTTTCGCTTTTGTATCCAAACTAATATTCACTTCACAAAGAAAAAGCATGGCTCCCCACCAACATAAATCATGATTGACAACACACTCATTTACGCCGAAGACCATAAAAAATCTAGGTGTAATAATTGATTAAAATCTTTTCTGAAAATATCACATCTCTAAAACTACAATGAAAATGCTAATAAAAAATTACCTCGGTTCTTCCTCGCACAACACCAATGATGTGGTGTTTCATAAGCAAATCGGCTATTTCCGGCAAAGTAACCTTATAAGCACCCCTACGCTGTGCAGTAGAATCGACCACATCGTTGTCAAACAGTGGTAGACCCATGTACATCAATGGCGTAAAGGTCTTCGGTCTGAACAAATGCAATATTAAAAAAAATGCAATATACTGATGAATGTAAAATTTCCATCTCATTGCTTTTTTGTTTGTTTGTCTACGTATTTGTCTTGTTTGCCTTTGCGTTAATGTTTTAAGCTTATTTACTTCAGACTGTCATGAATGAAAGAAAGGAAAATGAAATTGTTGTAAATTGTTATTTAATGACTTACTTTGAATACTGCAAAGTGTAATTTTTTTCTGAAAACGTCATTTTTTTTAAAAAGAAGGAGTGTGTGTGTGGATACCAAAAGTGCCTTTGAAAAGCAACAACTTTTGTCGCATAGCCAAATGTTTCCTCGTTTCAAACCTTTTTAAAATTTCGTCAGCATCTAGTTTTAAATGAAGTTATGCAACGAAATAGCCTTGATATTTAGGGGGAAACCCATTTTTGGGAACCCCTTAATAAACTGTTTATAAATGCACTTGAAATATAATAGCATGGGAGTTTAGGACAATTCTTACCAAGTTCAATATTTTAATGAAAGTACCTTTATTAGTAGTCTGTGACAGAACAATAATCACTAATGGAATATTTGCACTCCATCACTCATATTATTACTCATGTGATGTTTTCTTCCCAAGACTATGCTGACTACATTAGAAAAAGGTATTAACACAATAACAATCTTTAAATGTTATCTTTGCACTCTATCAGTGCAGCATTACTCATTTGAAATGTTTCACCCTAGACTATGTCATTTACATTGGACAAAATGTCAGAAAGGACTACAAAGTAGTCTACTAAAGTTAAAATGCGCGCAGTTTATCACGGTGATAGTCGTGCGTAAATGATGCGATTTGTAATTTGCTAATGTCGGTGTTTTTTTTTTCATTTTGAAAGGTGTGTCTTCTAAGATGAATTTGTGATCGTACGGATAGCCCGTTTATGAGCGGCTTTGAGTTGATTGAGACGTGATTGAAATTAGAAGTCAATATAATATTGTAGTAAGATGTGGACGAATGCCACATATAATTGTGTACATAAATTTTACGTTCGAATTCGATCGTCTCTTCTTCAACGGGAGAAATTACAATACAGTGGTCAAGAGCTAATTCATAGACCGTATTCAATATGACGTCAACCACCAGACATGTTGGTGGACAAGATGCATACATTCCAGGACTACAATACATTAAGGGGACAGTACACCATAAAATAAAAAATCTACATTTTGCATCCTATTTTGATCCAAGGTTAGGTCATTAGTAGCTGGGTGAAGAATATTCGAAAAATAAAAGGTCAAGGTCAAAGGTCGCCTCATTTGCATAATCATGGGCGGCCATTCTTGGATTGGGGGTACATGTAAAATCCAGGGTTTTCTCTGTAACCAAATGTAGTAAGGGGTTGAAATTTGGTATGGTGGTTAATATAGATATGCCAGTGCGTACAGAGCCCTTTTTGAGATTTTATAATGTAAAATCACATGGTATGCATCAAATATCAATTTTGTGTAATTTGATTCATATGTTGGAGGAGTTGAATTTTAAAATATATTTTTTAGATAAAAGGTACAAAATATCAAAAAAGGGCTCTGTAGCTTTTATGGTAAGAAAACACTTAATTGGCATATTATGCAAAATTATTTTATATTAAAAGGCAGTTTTGAGAGGAGATTTAGAACAGTAATGAATTTTTCAAAAACAGGAACCACTTGACAGACTTTAGCATGTTCCATTAAGAGTTACGGAATTTAAAAGGACAAATGAGAAAAATAGCTGGGGTTGAAAAACAATAAAAAACAAAAGCAAATTTGCACCCCGCCCACTACCCCACCTTTCTTGTTTTTTATGTTTGAGGAAAGCTGATTGAATCAGTCGGCCGACTAGAATTGACGAGAACTATCGAAACCCGGATGTACGTTTGCTGAATGGGATAAAAAGTATTTGAAGAGCAAAATGTGCTCTTTATTAAAGAAATAGTCTTAAAATGGCACTTCAAGGTTGACTCAGGTTACTCTCCCTTTTTTTAAGCGGTCAATTGATCCAGTTAGCGATTGCACAGGGAGCATTGACGGTGGGAATGTATTGTAGTACTGGAATTGCGTCTATCTTGTCCACCAACAGGGTGACTATTGACTCCCGTACGTAGGCCCACTCATGGACACAAACGGCAATAGGCCATCCACCAATTCCATTGACTGTTTTCCCACGATATCTGTTAAACCATTACCATAAACAAAAATGGGTGCTGTAAGACACTGGTTTTGTGTTTGGATAACGAAATTGCACCTTTAAAATTAGTGATATCTCTTACAAGGAAACTCAAGAAATTGAGCGATTGAAAAGGTTTGACGTGTCAGGTATGTTGGGGATCAGATCCATCTTTGCATCCAATTTGCTCAAGGAGTTTCTTGGATTATTCTGGCCATTAATTTGCTTCCAGGAAAACAAACTCTGACACATGCAGCATTTAAAGCCAAATAAAGATTCGTTAGCTAGTACGGTTCGATTAGCCAGCAAGCACCTACACTGATGCCAGAGTCCCCTCTGCGGCGCATGATACGTGAAACAGGAAGTCCAAACTTCTCCACTATCAATTGATTCATAACTTACATCTTTAAAATTCAAATGGTATATGAGAAAACATGAATGAATGACCCATGTGTGATGACATTCTTATGGAAGGGCCTGTGAGGAATGTATAAAGGTCTGACGGGAACCATCCGCCCGAGAGGCGGGACCTATTAATCACGAACAAGAAATTTTAGTTTCATATCAAATCTATCTATGAAACATTCAATTTAATGGACACATTGAATCTAATCAAAATTGCACTTATTAAAGTAAACTACAGCTATATAGGTTTCCGGACTATTTCGCAAAATATGGCACAAGTTGTTTTAAAGTCGTTTTCATGCGAAATGGACGTTTTTCAAGGTCCGGTTTCTATTTAAACAATTGATCATTCAAATGTCCATAAACGTAATACATTCGAAAAAAACACCGTTCGATTCCCGAAACGCATTCAATTTCGTTTTGTATTGGTATTTCTCTTAACAGCGAATTGATTAGATATTTGCCAAGTATACTCCTTTTAAAAAAAATTTGTTTTTTATCATCAATCGAATCGTCACATCACATGTGCAACGGAGTTTCTTGCACGCGCGGTCTTGTTTGCTTCGTCAAACGTTTGTTATTTCTTTAGGTATTTTTGCACAATTAACGTATGCGAACTCAATCATGTGGTCAGTGGCGGCGCCGAGGGGGGGGGGCATGGCGGCATTTTTCCCCCAAAATTTCTTTCTTGCCCCCGTTCACCCCCCCCCCCCCCACCCGGTCGAAAAGAAAAATGAATCATTCTGAAAATAAAAACAAGAAAAAAACCAATAAATTACAAATTTTGGGCCAAAATTGGTGAAAAATTTTCAAAATTTCATGTTTCCCCCAGGAATTCACTTTCCCCCCCCCCAAAGATTTCACTTTGCCCCCCGGTTGCCCCCCCAGAAAAAAAGCGGTTCTGGCGCCGCCACTGCATGGGGTCTACACCTTTGAGCACCTTACCACTATTCAAACGCTAGTCAGGGAGGACAGATTAACAGGCCAATTGAAAGTATACAACCGTTGGCGACTGCCGAGAATAATAACCGATAAACCAGGAAAGCTTCTAAAACAGAAAGTTGCTTAAAGGCCCACTTTCTCAAAATGTAAACAATCGTGCCCCTATTTTGATTATGTAAAATGGAATTAAAATAATCTTATGATTGGCTACGCACGTATCCACAACCCGCAGTAAATAAACATGCCGTCAAGGATGGGTTTGTCAGGTTTGCCAAGTAATTTTGCAGTTCTTTCGCAATGACGTCACAGTGGTTTTTAGTAAACCAAGTATTGGCTTGTTGCAGCTACAGGTCTCGAGCAACGGACTTGTCATGATTGGGTGTCTGCCTATATACAGGGATGATGACATCAAGGCTTGGTATCCTCCAAAGGGAGTATAAAACTTTAGACCTGGGGTTTAAAACCAGGGTTAGTCCTACAAGAGTGGACCTTTTTTTCCTTTCAAACATATCTAAAGGTTTGCTGTAATGGGTGAGAAAAATTCATCAGGATTGGGCCAGAAGAAGGCCCATCAATGAGGAAATTTTCTCACTGGTCTTTTCAACTGTCAGAGTATGTTGAAAGGAAAAAAGTCCACCTCATGTTGGAGTCACTGGTTTAAACCCAGGTCTAAAGTGAGACTCCCCTTTCAGAAGAATTCATAAGCCTTTGAAGGTCAGAAGCATTATGTTGCAGCATTTCGTAAAACATGTACAAATGTTAAGTGAAAATTCGACCAAGAGTTCTCCGTTTACAGTACTGGTATACAATGTATTAAAGACCGTCAGGTTAAGAGAAGAGAACAGATTGCATTGAAAAACAAGAGTACCACCGGTGGGGCATCACGGTTGGGGTTCAGTCAGCACCAAAGGGAAGACTGACCTGACCTGCTGCAGAGAAGGTTTATAACTAAAGTTAAATAAATCTTAATTAATAAAACGTCCTTTCCTAGGGGAATTACGCTTTCAGGTTATTTCCTACGCAGCTGCATAGACAAGGCTTTATCTTCATGGATGATAACGCCACACCCTATGGCCAAAGTTGTGGGAAACATTCTTGAAGAGGGAAAGGAGTTATTGGCTGCTAAATTCTCCAGATGTTAACCCAGTTTTGAGAATTTAAGGGGATCACATTCAAAAGTGACACCACCTTGCAGGGACTTCCCCGCATGATCGTGGCTGGAAAATTTGCACAAGCATGAGACAGCGTTGCCTGGTCTTATAGACGATGAAGGGGGGAAACTTATTGCAATAAGTTACTTCTTGATAAAATGAAAACCATGTAGTTGTTCAATAATAATAAACATTAGCAGTTATAATTGAGTATTTAACCGCATTATTTCTAAGTCAATATTTATTCATAACAAAATAAAAGTAAACAAACGTACCAAACCAAGCTTATTAGGAGTAACAATAAATATACCGCTTTCCGGTTGTGAATCGACCATGTAGAATTCTCTCATTACAAGGAAACCCTCGTTTCTGGGTTTTTACCCAAAGAGATCCCCATTGCTGTAATGAAATAAGAATAGCAATTAAGCGTTAACTTACGAGTCATTGCCCCTGAGAATGTTGTGATTCAAATGGGTCAGGATTTTGTTTTTAAAAACATTTAAATATTTGTATAAAGTATTAGTGATCAATGTTTCAGAATCAATATTTTAACCCAAATCACCTCAAAAAAGGACCGACACGTTTTCCGTGAATAATAAAGACTGACTTAAAATGCTGAGGATGCCGTGCTCAATCGTGTTGAGATTAGATATCTAACTCATCAAAAGTTGGGTCATTGGAGCAATCCGTGACCGTGAGCATTATTTCTCAAGGATTTGTCTTTCTTCATGAAGGTTAAGTGACAGGAGGAGATTTTTGAGGTACACAATCTCTCTAAACTTACACTTGATGGGTTAGTAGACACCTAATGAGAACGTTTGGAAGTTTATTGGACAAACAAGCACGAAAGAAAACCGCCAAACCTTGTTTTGAACTGGCCGTATCGTAATCGTCCCTATAGGAAAACATTGCTTGGAATTTCTGTCGTGCACGACAGGAATTACTAAATCCCTATCTTATTACATAAAGACGGCCGTATTCGGCTTATTCACTTGAGGTGTGATCAATACATGGTAAGCATTCCATGGATGCAAACAAAAAAGGGGTTCGAAAACAATTGAGGGAGTTCTCTCTGGAAATGTCTTCATGTCCCTAATGAACAAATTTAACGGGGGGATGCTCCTCTTAAAAGTGTGGGCGGAATTCCAGGAGGGGGATAATCCATAAAGCTCCATACTAAAGGGTCTCAACAATGAAAAAATGCTGGATTGTTATAAAAAGGTGGTAAGCTTCGTCTTGTTACAAGCTATAGTTTGTACTACTACAACGTTTGTGCTTAACGGAAGGTCTAAGCAAAAACTCGTCAAATGACAACTGACACTACTTGTAAAGCATAAGCCTATATAAACATTCATGGAAAAATACAAATATAATAGAATACAGCGTGAATATAAAACATAATGATAATACAAAGATATCAGAAAGCAGAATCAGAATGCTTAAGTAGGATTTACAAATGTTGATGCTTTAAGCTGTGAAAGACTCATTGTATTATAGTCACAGCGGAGATCTGCAGGAAGACCGTTCCATATTTTGGTTGCTCGCATATGGAAAGTATGTTTACCTGCATTTAAGTTCCAAGGTGGTTCATACAAAGAGTTGGTGGTTTGACTTCTGGTACCCTTAGAATGAACTGAGTGCATGAAAGTAAAGGGAGAAGAAAGGTATATCGGGGCAAGACCTTTAACACATTTGAAAATAAGCATTAACATTTGATTATATACCCTATCATTAAGTTTGGTCCACTGCAGTGTACTCATCGTATCTTTAACAGGAGTTCTGATGTCAGCTTATAAATTTTTTTTTTTTTTTTTTTTTGCCATATTGAAAACTATGGTTGTTTGGAGAACCTGTTATGAATGAATAAAGGACTTTGTCCTACGCACGATGTGATGCAATTGGCAAACCTTTGTCTTGTCCCATTCTTTGTCTATGGACAATCAGAATGCTGAAGTAGGATTTACAAATGTTGATGCTTTAAGCTGTGAAAGACTCATTGTATTATAGTCACAGCGGAGATCTGCAGGAAGACTGTTCCATATTTTGGTTGCTCGCATGTGGAAAGTACGTTACCTGCATTTAAGTTCCAAGGTGGTTCATACAAAGAGTTGGTGGTTTGACTTCTGGTACCCTTAGAATGAACTGAGTGCATGAAAGTAAAGGGAGAAGAAAGGTATATCGGGGCAAGACCTTTAACACATTTGAAAATAAGCATTAACATTTGATTATATACCCTATCATTAAGTTTGGTCCACTGCAGTGTACTCATCGTATCTTTAACAGGAGTTCTGATGTCAGCTTATAAATTTTTTTTTTTTTTTTTTTTTGCCATATTGAAAACTATGGTTGTTTGGAGAACCTGTTATGAATGAATAAAGGACTTTGTCCTACGCACGATGTGATGCAATTGGCAAACCTTTGTCTTGTCCCATTCTTTGTCTATGGACAATCAGAATGCTGAAGTAGGATTTACAAATGTTGATGCTTTAAGCTGTGAAAGACTCATTGTATTATAGTCACAGCGGAGATCTGCAGGAAGACTGTTCCATATTTTGGTTGCTCGCATGTGGAAAGTACGTTTACCTGCATTTAAGTTCCAAGGTGGTTCATACAAAGAGTTGGTGGTTTGACTTCTGGTACCCTTAGAATGAACTGAGTGCATGAAAGTAAAGGGAGAAGAAAGGTATATCGGGGCAAGACCTTTAACACATTTGAAAATAAGCATTAACATTTGATTATATACCCTATCATTAAGTTTGGTCCACTGCAGTGTACTCATCGTATCTTTAACAGGAGTTCTGATGTCAGCTTATAAATTTATACGTGCTAATCTATTATTAAGAATTTGAAATGAATTTAAAAGGTCATTAGTGCAGTTTGAGCAGACAGGGATGCAGTGATCAAAATGTGGCATGACAATGGAATTACCAAAGGTTAAATCCGTAACTGCCTCGATTTCCACAAGGATTGCAACAAAAGTAGTTGGCACTCTTTTGTATTTGGTTGAGATAAATGACAAACAAGGTCAATGACATTGACTTCTATTGATCCCTGAATTTTAGAAGTATGTTAGACAGTACAAAATATTTTTTGCAGTCTTTGAAGAAAGATGAACAACTTGAGCCCAATTTTAAAGAAATCGGAGCAATATTAAAGATTTAACCTTTGGTGCACTATTCAGAATACACTGCCCGTCTCATTTGCGACGACATCTCACTCTGTAGAACGTATTGGTCTCTTTCTTATATTGGCTAAATATGTTCACTAATAATAGTAATAATAACATTTAGTACGCCTCATTACGAAAATTACCTTTTGTAAATTCATAATGACCGACAACCTCATCTGCAAACGGATATCTAACTCTGAAGAATGCAATGATTCTTTCTTCTATTGGGTTTTAACCAAAATGTTTAAAAACATTTTTAACATTAAAAGCAAGTAAGCTGATTTACAATATCACCTTTTGTGATTTAAAGTCATCCATAATTGTCTTGATATTGATTTCCTATAATTAGACGCCTCAAAAAGACGTCCTACCTTTGATTTGTTACCAGAAATAACCAAAATGAAACACAAAGCGACTTGTATTGCTTATATTCAATAGAAAACATAGGCTTGAATTTCTATTTGCTCCCATACGAAAATTAGAAATTTCACAATTTTTGTACCAAAGAAAACATTCTCAGCTTAATCCTTAAATTGTGGGAGTATTTTTTACATAAAGCTTTACACCAGTCCAAAATCAGAATGTTCATATTTTTGGGGACACCTGTCATTTGAAAATCTCTCGTTGCACCTTTAAAAAAGATTTTACAGAATTAACGGGACCACTTACTTTCCAGGCAGTGTTTAACACTCCTTGCCCAATCCTCATTTCAAATGCATTCCTTCAGGAAGGTAGTATGGATTCGTCTGTCCGAAGAAGACATTTGGGCCAGTCACCTCTGGCAAAATGCCGCAAAAACCGAGGTGTACATACATCCAGGAGATAAAGGGTACTAGCAGATTATAGAGAAAAAAACCAGGCATATAATTATGTATCATTAGCCTATTTCGTAATATTAACGGATGGTAAGCGAAATAAAATAATTATTATACTTCTGAAAAAAGATACGCAAGTTGTTGGCAATTCTAAGGTTTTTGCGTGTTTGTTCGTTTGTTTGTGTTTCGTTTCTTTGTAAGTTTTACCTGGCGAATAGACTTTAAACCTTTTCCGAAGTTAGCAGAGAGAAAACTTCCACATCCGTCAACATCGCCTCCACCATCTGACGAGACTATTATAGCTGAACTAAAAGGAGAATCAGTCGACGCCAGATGCGGCATGACACCTATGATGATCTTCTTCTATCCACCTGCAGAAAATAAGTGAAAGTGGCAACATGAGTCTTCAGTTTGTTCTTCAATCCCCCACAGTGGGGGAGCGGAAACCTCTTTTTTGGGGGGGGGGCCAACGGGGGGGGGGGGCGGCACAAAGTGAAATCTGGGGAGAAAGTGAATTCTGGGGTGGGCAAATAATGAAAAATTTGGAAATTTTTTCACCAAATTTTGGCCCAAATCGTGATTTTTTTGGCCCCAAAATCACTGAATTTTGCCCCAAATCTTCAGTTTTCTTTCAGAACCAAGGGGGGGCAAACTGGGGGGGGGGGGGGGGGGGGGCAAGAAAAAAAATTGGGGGGGGGGGAATTTCCCCCCATGCCCCCCCCGGGCGCCGCCACTGATCCCCCCACCACCCACCCATTAGACTTCAAATTGTGGTACAGTAAAAAAAAAGATACAAGAAAACGACACCAAATAATAAAATGATTCAGATCCGTATGCGTTTACCATCTTGGAATGTGCACGCAAGCTACGAATCAACAAGGGCCCATCCAAACTCTTCTACACACACGGCAATTTATTCGGAAATGCTCGGGCAAGGCGGGCTCTTAACTACAAGGTAGATTTTTAAAAATGAACTTTAAACAAGTCGTTTTAAGCAGGGTACCTGAGCAACCATAGTTGTTTAAAAGGGCCTTATTCCAGAAGGTGTTTTAGCGCGATTTTAAGCTTAAGTTATATAGCAAACCTTTTATCTTCGAAATAAACGAATCGTTTATTAACGTAATTCCAGAAAGATGTTTTTAAATTTACCTACATATTTTGGGGAAGCAGGTTTGATTTCGGGGGAAAAAGTTCAAAGAAAAGTAAAAATTTCAAGATCCGGGTTGGAACAAAGAGCGTGATAGACCGCATTCAACTATGACGTGCAGCCACCAGACATGTTGGGTGACAAGA
>JAMKCH010004829.1:0-64555 GCA_023653785.1 Ophioderma brevispina | reverse complement strand
AACAGGTGAATTGGGCCACATATTTTCTTCTTCTGCCTCCTCTCCCAACTAATCGACGCTGTCCAAAACATTTCCTCTGGTGACACGATGGGTTGAATCAACTTGATATCTTCCACAAATATCAGGTCGGTAAGACAGTAAAATCACATTGACAACACCAATTAGATACGGCAGTACACTTCCAAAAGAAAGACGGTTGAAAGGTGTAAGGAGAGATTTCCAATAACATTGTGTCCCTAAAATGTGAAAATTCTTAAATAATAAAATAAATATCCCCATGTGAAAGGAATTATGATGAGAAAAAACAACAACAAAAAATGAAAGTTCAAATTTACTATAGGAGCAAATACTAAATTCAACCTATGTTTTATATTGAAATTAAGGGTGTTCTCACAAGAAAATAAATTGAGACCATATACAAGCGCATACTTAATGCAATCAAATCCACATACCTAGAAAATCATCAGAAGTTTGAATTTTCTATCATTTGCACCAGAAATCGAAAGCTAGCTTCTGTATTTTTGTTGAAGTTAATTTTACTTGCAATTTCACAAATTAGTATGTCACCTTTTGGTTTTGGGGTTTTACGTCTTTTGGGCGTTCAACGTCGGCCATTTTAGCACACTTTTTTACAAGTAAGGTGTTAAATGAAAGACCAAGACCTAGGCAACAAAATGTATATCTTTAAAACATTCAAAATTATCGGACTTTGTCACAATACTGATCGAAAAACATACCGAGATATATCCATGAATACCAGTGATCAGTAGATGCACACCATGATTCATTAACCCTCGTCTTGCCAAGCCTTTTTTGTAACACGGTTTACCAAGGGGGGTGGTTACCACCCCTTCGAGATTTTTTTATAAAGCACCCGATGCTTATGATTTTGATACCAGTGGATAGCTATGGTCCTCCTCTTTCCATTGATACCAAAATAAGTACCAACATACATAGTATGGCGTCACAATGACGTCATCAAGTCCGCAAGTCGGCCAAATTGGCATTTTCCATAGAAAATAAGCGAAAATCCAATTTTGCGCTAAAAAACGCAGGAATATCGGATTTTCATGCGGTTTTCAGGTCTAAATGATGGAAATCCTTCAACGCGAAAACCACAAATTATCTAATTCAATTACCCATTCATCTCGACAAAAGCCAGGCACTCGATGTGTTTTGTTGCGCAATTCAGCATGATATTATTATATTTTTCTTTTGCCAATATTTTAGACATGTCAAAAAATTGAATATTTGTGCTCCATTAAAGTGCTGGACGCATTTTATGTTAAAGTGGTTAAGCAGTTGTTTTAGGGTATTTCGAGGGTACTGAATCCGAAAATGGCTGTTAACAGGTGCGCCATTGCCGTTTTCACCTTAAAAATTCGGAAAAAAAAACCCAAAATGGCTGCCATTTCAACACGATTTGTAGATAAAACTTGGTTTTAAGGCAACATAGAAGGTCAGAAGTGGTGGCAATACCCATGTTTATGACACTGAGGATTCCTTTTGTGCCACTACAAAATTTGTACCTAGCTTGTGTTTGCTGCCTTCTTGAAACTCGAGATGGCCGCCATATTGTTAGGATCAACTATCCAGCGCCTTTCATGTTATAGACAGAGATATGCAAAGCAATATCCATGTTTGTGACACTGAGGATTCCCTGATGCTGGCTACTACAAAACTTGTACCTAGCTTGGGTTTGCTGCCATTTTGAAATTCAAGATGGTTGCCATATTATTAGGATCAAATATCAAGTGCCTTTCATGTTATGGACAGAAACATGCAGAGCAACACCAATGTTTAATGTTTATGACACTGAGGATTCCTTATTGGCTACTGCAATACCTAGCCTTGTTTACTGCCATTTTGAAATTTAAGATGGCCGCCATATTGTTAGGATCAGCTATCCATCACCTTTCATGTTATAGATAGACTTCCAAACCTATGACAAGTCCAAAAAGTCCTATAATTACAAGCAAAACCCGAAAAAACTAGACCATGAACCTTCAGGCCAGGGAGTCTCAGGGACAATTCAGTAAGCGGTTGTGGGAAAGGGACACAGGGCCGTACACAGTTTTGTCTTCCGGCATGGGGGAGCATTAACATCCCAATTTACGGGATCTTGGCCAACATAACTGGTATCAAATCGAGGGGGGGTTAAGACAGGTGTAGAAGTTAATTATAGTCCGCGTACCCCTAGCCGGCACAACGCGTAACAATAAGGCACTCGTTCACGTGACTATTCACGCAAACATCAGTTCACGCTTTATTTCCGTTGTCGAACCTGGAGACCGGATATGGCTCCTGGCGGACAATGATTACTTCACACCGGTGTGAAAGCAGAATAGTCGGCAGGAGCCACGGTCCGAAGACATAGACGATAACGGAATAAAGCGTGAAAAACTAATTTATGTGAAGAGTCAACTGAATCGATTTGCCAACTGCCTCACCAAATGTCCGGAACTATGGAGTACGCCGGGACATAATTACTTCTACACCGTATTCAATATGAAATTTCGTAATCACTCTATCAAAACAGAAACAGAGTTTATCAGAATCGGAATCCATTCCAGTGGCAAAATGGTCGTGCATCATAAGATTAGATAACCACTATCGATGGAAAGAAAACTCATTTAAGTTCCGATACACGAACACATGCTTCATTTGAATGACTCTCACCCCCCGGTCTCACCCTCCAGAAGAAAAGTGACTTTCAGTAAAGAAGAAACAATAACAGCAATCAAGAATTGGACAGTGTGCTAGAAAAAATGGGAGTAGTAATGGCGGAAGACTTTCTTCTAGCTCGATAGATGTCGAGCGCTGCAAAGCGATCGTATTCTGTGTAGAGAGAGAGAGGAGGAGGGAGGGAGACGCGAGAGGGGAGGCGGAGCAAGAAATGAGAGAGAGAGAGAGCAGACGAACCATTATACCGAGGGGGTCCTACAGCGGGTAACAAGAGAACCTTCTAGAATTGAACTGGTGGAAAAATGATTGTAACACAAATGGAGTGGAAGTAAATATTAATAATAATTTCCTTAACGCACAACAAATCCACCAAAGTTGCTCAGGGAGCACTGTGGAGCACCTTAGGCGACAAACACAACGAGGGTAAATCCAGAACCACAAAAAAAAAAAAAACAAAAAAAAAAGCTTTATGGAAGGAAGTCTGATTTGAAAACGCAGGAGGAAACCGGACGTGCTAGGAGAAAACATACGAGGACACGTAGGATCGGAAACCAAATTTACTACGACCCTGGATCCGCAGGAATCAAACCCGGATCGATGATGAAAGGCGAATGAGAGGGTGAGCAACTACGCCACATTCGCCCTCATCAGAAACTGACCATATATCCGGGGGGGGGGTTTTGGGGGGGGGGGGTTGTGGGTTGAGGACACGATCCTGCTCGATTGGGTTATTGGGGAATTTCAACGGTACTTTGGGGAGGGAAAACTGTTTACGTGTATTTACTCTGTCAGTCTCCGTTTACAGTGGACATGTACAAATCAACTCTAAACTTTGTTCAAAATATCTCAGCAAATTAAAATATGATAATTTAGGAAAAATCCGCCGGGGTTAGTGGATTAACCTCGCTGGAAAACACTGCAATTTCCAATAACGGGCAATTAAAGATTTAAATATTCCTGACCAGGCTAGTCTTTAGTCAAGTCGGTTGTAACCGTTCCGTAAGAGTGCTCTCCTACGGTAAGTCTTTGAAAAGACTAGCACCTGGAAGTGGATTGCGTTTTGAATTAGATGTTGCTGTTGGTGGCATGTCCTACCTGAAAACATCAATGAACAAGATTTTCCCACGCGACAAGTCCAATTTCATGTTTCTATGGAATATCGAGGGTTGGATTAAACTTTCATCAATGTAGACACAAGTAAATTTCTCCAATGGTTTCCCGTTATTTGGTTTGATTATTGCGAAATAGGGGATCTATAACATTTAAGGTTCGTTGTGAATAAGCTTTTTTTTTTCTCAATGTCCACCAGTAACACAAGTATTTCTTTTAAGGTGCTCAAAAGGGGGATTGCATTTAACTTATAGCCAAAACCAGCAACACAGGCTCCTTGGTTGAGTGTTTGCTACTTATGGGGTAAAAGTTTCAACTTGGAGATAACTTCGGCAACCTGTTCCGAAACGCCTGTTGGCATGTACTATGCCTGAGGGTCCCACCCATCGCTAAATTGTAATGTTGACAATGACCTAGACGGTGCGGCTGGCCTATTGTGTGAGGTTGGGTTGTCATTCGCCTTCCCACTGTGGAAGAAAGCAGTGGTGGTGCTACAAGTGACTCAGAAATGGATAGGCACAGGCTTGGGTTGGCCATAGCCCTGCCTCTCTTTTATTTTGGTCAAAAACTGAAGAAAGCGACACTAGGGTGGAAATGCTCACCCCTCCGTTGTCTTGTCCACGTCATTGAGAATGCATTCGACTGCTTCCATGTCCAAGTTTCCCAGATGCAGACAGGGCACTTAATTGACTTAAACCTGATGCAAAAAGATCTATGCGGGTTGAATTTTCATTTTTCTTGCAAATTCTCTGAATATTCTGCACAACATCCACTCTACTCGGTCGTTGGAGACTCCGAGTTGTAGTTCTCTTTCTCATTCATTCTCCGGAGGCATGAAAGGCAATGAAAGGCTGACAATCGACTGATCGAGGCTCCATATCGTCGCTGGGCGGGAAAAACCTCGATATGTGGCATTTGACCTTTAAAAGCACAAACCTCACATGTAGTAAAAACGGTTACATGACAAAACCTAATATGGAACATTGTCGAGAAGACACCAAAAAAATGAATAATTTGCTTGTTCAAAATGCCATGACACTAGAAAAGTTTTCCTTATCAATATATTTAGGTAATTATTTACTCCCGATCTGAAATTGAAATAAAGGCCAATTATGATTTACTATCATATTGGCATGAAAATTCAAGCTAGAACCCGATGTGGGACCCAAAATGCCAATTAGAAGGTTTGAGCATGGGGCCCCACTTTTCACATATGAGGTTTTGCATGTGACCTCTGCGTTTTAATATGAGTTAGTTTTTCCGCCCAGACGGACGATATGGAATCCTCAGTGTCACAAACTGTTGTATTGCTTGCATTGTCTTGTCTATAACTATGAAAGGATGGGATAGCTAAATCCTAATATGGCGGCATATTGAATTTCGAAATGGCAGCAAACCTGAGCTATGACAAGTTTTATAGTAGTCAAATATGGACTTTCAGGTCACAAAACATTTGCGGATTGCTCTGCATATCTTTGTCTAACATAAAAGGCGTCTGGATAGTTGATCCTACACAATATTACGGCCATCTTTAATTTCAAGATGGCAGCAAACCCCAAAGTAGGTACAAGTTTTGTAGTTAGCCAACAGGGAATCCTCAGTTGTCACAAAATATGTATTGCTTTGCATATCTCTGTCTATAACATGACAATGCGCGGATAGTTTACATAACAATAGCAGCCATCTTGAAATTTTTTTCTTTTTTCAAAGTTACAAACCCAAAATAGGTACAAGTTGGGTAGAGTAGCATTAAAAGGCAACTCCTCAGTGTCATAAACATGAGGTATTTACCACCACTTCTAACCGTTCTCTGTTGACCTCTTAATTAAACCCGTTTAAGCACAAACTTGTGTTTTGAAACGGCGGCCATTTTGTTTTTTTCGAATTTTGAAGGTGAAAACGGCAACGGCGCACCTGTTAACAGCTAGTTTTGGAATTTCAGCACCCGTCAATATCCGAAACAATTGCTTAAAACCACTTTTTAACAAAAAATGCCTACCAGTATTTAGAAATTCATCAAATCTAACTCGTCTTTTATAGAAATATACAAAAAAGCATATGGGTCTGAGTTTCTGACAAAATAGTTGAGAAGAACATTGCTTTTGAGGGTTAGATCTAAAATGACAAATTCAACATTGAATTTACATAACCAAATTTAAATCAATGGAAACCATATCAAATTTCATTTGACCTCAACATGCTTCGTTTTATGCAGCCAAAAAGGTTATATGTCTATCCCTATTATTGTCCTGGACCACGATTTCGGGCAAGACACGAAAGAATCTCACACGTGCTGACCGGATGGCTGTTAGCTCTCCTGCTCAGAGGTTGATTATCGCATGACCTTAAGCGGTAAATGGGATCATGTGGATTTAATAAGAAAGGGCGGCAACGTGATGAGGGGCTTGATATCGTCATCATCACTTCGTCTATTCAATTTCGTCTCATAACCACTTGGTCTAATGCCGTTTGTCTAATCCCAGATGGTCTAATTGCCACTAAGGTTAGATAGCAACTTTGTCTATGTCATTTGATTAATAACTTATGTGTCTAATGTCCATTTTGTCAACAACCATTTCGTCTAATATCAAAATTAATTTCCACTTTGTCTAATATCCTTTGGTCTACACCCATTAGTTTCTAACGAGTTGGTCTTATACTATTCTAACCCCTTATGGTATAAACCCCAGTTGTTAATGAATCAGTTGAATAATAAACCATTTGTATAAACCCATTTTTGTCTAAATCCATTTTGTCTAATGAATTAGTGGGTCTAATAACCATTTAGTCTAAAACCCATCGGATAATAATGACAGTGTTCTAACATTTAGTTTAAACCACACAACAATCACATACAGCAGTGGCAAAGTGGACTATATTTTGCGGAGGGGCAGGGTCATCTACAGTTATATCCTATTCCTTCGTTGCCTAAATTGCGAAAAAGAGTTTGGAAACATGATTCGAACAGCCAATTGGACATGATTGTGAACAAACATTCTGCATTTCATTCGCCCTTTGGCAATAACATTACGATGTCATAAAGAACAAACTGGGGCAATTGAACTTTTATTCATAAATGTTCTCCAAAAATTAGTCTCAAAAGAAGCTTAAGATGTGTTCTTTCAAAAAAACTTTACTTTCCTAAATTACCACCAAGTTGTTATGAAAATATAAATCAATTGGTAATGAAATTCGTTATTGTGTAGGTTTGATGTTTATGCTCAATGTGGAGATGAACGTGCATCTCAGTGGCCAATTTCAAGTGTTACTTAAGGTTTACACCAAGAGTGGCAACATTTGTTGAAATCGACTTTCTCGACTTTAAACCAGGCGAGAGAGATTTAAAAAAGTACACAGATGCCTGGATATGTAACAGCAAACATTCTTGTACCCATCAATAGACCCCTTGGGCAAAGCCTACTCAATAGGCGGGTATCGAGTTCTCAGCCCAATTGCATATTAGGCTAGTCGTTGAAACTAACAGTTGGAGGGTAGACTTGCAGCAGAAAGAACCAGAAAAATGTCTTTGACTACAAGCGTGACGTTCAAGTAACCAAATAGTTGAGAGCGAACGAGTGCATTTCGGGGTATGCGAATTAATCGGTCTTATTGCTTTCAGAGATTCGTCCCACCAAAACATTATTCAGGACATGATCTACGATAAGCTTTCAGAGTTAATATTGCTAGTATTTGAAATCTCACTTCGAAAGCAGAGTATCTGCACACAAAATGGTTTTTTTGGGGAAAATTTCAAGTTGGGAATTATATATTTCGATCAGTTTAAACTCTTTTGGCAAAAGAAAATGAGGTAATTGAGATGAAGTAATTTGTCCAGGGCAAACACACGTTGATCATGCACAGCGGAGTTGGAACTCATGATTTTTACAATGCGTCTAATATGTGCCATTTATGTTGGCACAGATAGATAAAGAAAAACGAACAAACATTCCAATCACACATTGCAAGATGAATGTAAGTATTGACAAAAAAAAACATAATTTGTCAGATAAAAAAGATTTAATTTTCTAACTTCATTTCAACACATACCGTATCACAAGTGAATAGGCAACTGTTTAAGAAAAGCTAAAAATATGTAACATATAGAAGGTCTGAACATGGAGGTAGAGAGAAGGAGGAAAAGCTCTTCCCAAATCCCTTTGACAAAGATCATTCGCCCGCCCTCGTAAAACAGGTCGTAAAAACTCTTGTTTTTTTTTAATTGGAACACTACAACACGAGACGATATTGATTGATGATTAGAGTGCATAAACATTACTTCGAATGTACATAGGAGGTGTTAAGCAGATAGCGACAAAAATTGTAAGAATTGTGCATTTCTTTATAAAAGCATGAAACTTGGCATAAATGTTACAATTAAATACGGTATTTATTATTTTAAGACATGGAACCACGTCACCTTCACTATTCTTCAAGGGTAAAACAAGATCAGTTCGGATTCTTTGTGTTCATTTCGTAGAACGCGAGATAGAATGTTCATAGATGATTACATTATTCTAGTTTTAACTCGTACTTTTCGGCATTTAAAAACTTGAATGTTTGTAGCGCCGTATTTCTTAACGTTAATTTGGAGACAAAACTAACGGTGAATTGGGAGAACTGAAATGCCGTATCTAAATAATGGCACCAAAATTCACAGTGTCCGAAGTTGACCGTTTTTCAATTTTGTCCCGAAGGTGGCCACATTTTGGTGAAATAAGTGAGAACCTGTTGGGGCGATATCGATTTCACTTCAGCGAAAATACATGTTTTAAGCACGATTCCCGTGTATACAAAGTATTGTTAAAATGGAGGTCCCATCGCCATATTTACCACAGCAATGTAAATCGTGCAATTGGGTGTGCATTCATGCATTCAGCATTAACATTGATCTCGTCGTAGTACAGTGGTATTGTGCAATGTAGGCATAATCAAAATCTATTTCATAGGATTCATGTTTTTAGGAAATAGACAGATGAATAAATTGCAGTTATCAATGCGAGCATATCAAAAGTAGGCCTAGGGCAGGCCCTAGGCCCCTATATCAATTTATTTTTGCATTTTGGTTTTCCCAACAAATTTGGTGGGGCAGGGGGAGGGGGGGCTGGGTGCGGGGCAACATTCACAGGAGAGAATCTGTAGGGAGAAAGAAGGGGGTTCGCATATTAAATTACTGAGCATTATTTTGGGGGGGGAAGCAAAGCACCAATAAAGTCAAAACCTCAATCATTAAGATGACAATCGCAGCACCAGAAATGTTTTTTTGGGGGGTCGAGGGCAAATTTAATTAGGGGGCAGAATTTCATGCAAAAAATCCCACATCACGGTCGTAGAATTGAGAAATCAGCTTAAGGATTTCAACACTTTTGGGAAGGGGGAGGTCCCACCACATGCCCTTAATGCCTTAACATAGCACACACACTGTTTATGAAACTTAAAAATGTTCTAAAGTCGTGTCGGGCTTATTGATTAACGTTCCAAACAAAAACCTTTTTTATTCGATCCATTTTTGGGAACAAATCTAGCTAATTAATGGACCAAAACTCTACCAAAAATTCCTACCTCTATGATTGGGAGCCCAGCGAAAGACAACTGAAACGTCACTTGAGACTCGACGAATTACTTAAGGGTGGACTCCCCGATTGTCAGTCTCGTGGTCTCGAACACATGTGCCATTACAAAATTTTGGTTTTATTCATTGTAACCGATATTTACAGTTTGTTTTCTCATGATGTGGGTGAAATGTGATGGAAGCAATATTAAAGATTTTGCAGTCGGTTTTTTTTGTCAAAATGAACAAATTTTTAATTGGTTGTAAGAAAGATTATAACTTGATGGCAAATTTGCCGTAGATGCTGGTTTCAGATTTGTATATCTGCTTTTCTCTTGCAGTTATGGCTTCAATCTCCCATTCCAAAAATCACTATGATTTTCACCTTTAACATGTGACAGTGTCAAAGTATCAAAATATATGTAAATCCGATTGTTCCATTTTGTGACTTGTGGTGATAAAGGTGATATGACTTGTAGCATTATCAAACAATTTCACCGAAATGTATCCCCAGTGAGTATATCCTGTATCTCTTCACATGAAATGTGAGGTTTGTTAATGTAATTTAAGCTGGAAAATAAATAGAGGATTTCCAGCAAATATGCCCCTCCCATTTTTAAACAATGTTACCAATATATTAAATCAAACTGGAGGGCCATATCCGTAAAAGCCATCTTCATGTAATAATATGCTTTTGTTTTTCGTCGTGCATGACAGATATCCGAGTTTGGGGGTTTATGGGGCGCGGATCAGGACAGCAGGGGTCAGGGGAGAGTTCAAACTTAGTGTTTTTGTTTTTATGTTCTTTGTTCAATAAAACTACAAAATGTCCTCGGTTGATAGTCTACAACAAAGCGCAAATTTTATTTGTATCCTCATTAAATCTCGTGTCCCTTTAAATGAGACACCGTCTTTGAAGTAAGTCGAAATGTACACAAATATATCCATGAGAGTTTATACGCACCTCATTCTGACATTCTTAAAGTATTTTTGACTCATTTGACTTTTGTGACCTCTGATGACATTGAACTTGACCTGTGCAGGTGGTTCCATATGTAATTGTTTTCCACATTTAAATTCTCTACCATCTCTGCCAAATCGCGATGCTTTATAACAAATGCACCACTTTTTACCATTATCTGCTTAACTACCATTTACAATTCCTGTGGTAAATATACCAACTTCGGGACGCAAATTGTAGGAAAACGGCACGTCCGGCACTTGCAGATGTTTGGTGTATTGTTTAGATACGGCATTTTTCTTCCCAATTCAAGTTAGATTTCGTCTCCAATATCATACTTTAAGAAATACGGCGTTTCAACAAAAACATCCAAGTTTTCAAAAACTAAAATCAATGTAACTCATCTAGGAACATGCTATCTCCGATTTTTTTTGACTGAAATACTCAAATTTCGGCTGTAATCGACATCAATCTCTTTGTTTTCGTCTCCACATGTAAAAAAACCCACTGCGCATCGGGATATACCTTTCTTCGCAACGGTCATATCTTGTTCAACTAAACGTGCCCAGCTTCTGTCGGCGATTATTCAGGACATGAAAGAGTACTCCTGCCTAAAGCGCCTTTGTGGTCTATCTTTTACAAAGTTTGGCCAAGTCATATATTGGGATAATCGGCGTTGCGTATGCATTAGGGAACGAGCTTTCTCCTTCTCCTCTACCTCCATGGTCTGAAAATCAGAAATATATTGGCACATGTCATTCGCGGTTTGCTTTGTAATAGGGGCCCCTTTTATACAGCATTAAGACAAAATGAAAGGTTAGACGAAATGGACATTAGACGAAATGGTTTTTAACATCTGGTGATTATATTAAGTGGGCATTAGACGAAATGGTATTATTCGATGTGTGATTAGCCCCTGAACTGGGTATTTAGAGTCCAATGGTTAGACAAATTGAAATTAGAGCAGTGGGTATTAGACTATGTGGATTTAGACAAAATGGATAGACTATCTGGATAGTAGAAGAAATGATATTAGACGAAGTGCAAATTCCCTTTGAATTAGTGTATTTTTGCTAATCTAGCATAGCTACTAGGCTGCCGCAGCGAGATGCTGTTCCCCATGTAGCGCCCCCCAAAGAAAAATTTGTTCCCGTCCCATCGGTAAGTTGGAATGTCAATGGATACTGATGGATGTTATTGACCTCCGTCAAGAGTTTACAGAGGGGCGACCCGTGTTTTGGCAGAACCCCAACATGTAACGTCTGAGACTTCTTGATCAATCGCACGATGACCAGCAAATTGTGCTCGGCGTTGGGCAACAGAAGATAAAGTTGAGGTATTCTCTATATTATCTGCGCTTTGGTTGACAGTGACCGGCAAATTGTGCTCGGCGTTGGGCAACAGAAGATGAAATTTGAGGGATGTCTCTATATTATCTGCGCTTTGGTCATGTGCTCACACCAGGATATGTTTTGTACTCGCATAAGAAGCCTGGTGCCTGGTGGATGTGCCATCCAGTGTATCATGTAACTCTTTCTTTATGGTCCATGTCTCAGATCCAACAGAATCTAAAGAACTTCAGCTTGGTTGATTTGGACATACCATATTGCCATAAGTGCTGTAGTTTATTGCAGGCATTCCAAGCTTGTCCCTTGCGTGACAGGAGGTTGTTCTTGCTGTCGGTAACACAGGACCTTAGGTACTTGAAGTCCCTGACCTCTTTGGTTTGGTACCATCTGTAGTGAAGGTACGTTGATGATTATCTTCCTCATTGACGGCCATCTTGACATTCAGATGTAAGCCGACTTTGTCTGCAGCATTCTCAAGTGATGTTAGTATATCATGTGCACCACATATCAGATCGGCTGTTAGAGCTAGATCATCTGCGTAGTTAAGGTCTGTGAGATGCTGACTTTGGTGACGTACGTGCGCTTGGGTCTGATGGTGAGTCCTTTGTCATTCATGATGTCAAGACTCTGTGTGAGGATGTAATCAACCGCAATTACAAAGAGAGGGAGCAAAACTATCTCCTTGGAGGATTCCAGTAGTTGTTTGGAACTCCTTTGTAGGCCCATCCATGGTCTGCACAACCTATACGCGTTATCATACATGATGGCAATTGCTTTGACAGTCTCATCTGGGATAACATAGTTTGTGAGAATATGCAGAATTACATCCCTGTTGACACTTTCAAACGCCTTGGAGAAGTCTACAAACACAACTGAAGCTTTTCTTTTGGACATTCGCAACTCTTCTATGATCTTTCTGAGGGCAAATATCTGAGGTAGTGTTGATCTGCCTTTGCTATGTGCGGAGTGACTCTGTTGAGCAGCATTGAGTTGTAGATCTTAGAGGCCAGTGGTGACAGTGTGATTCATCTGTAGTTTTGGGGTTGTTGGAGTTCACCTTTCTTCAATAGCGCCATTATTTGCTGGAGTTCATTAAATCATGGTGCACGTCCGATGGTCACTTATATTCAATTTCAAGAAAATGTGCACATACTAGACTTGAGGACACGCGTAGAACTAATTGTATTTTTTTTTTTATTTGATGAAATTCTGTACTTCGCAGGGGTGCACCATCTTTGTTAATGCCACGAGCTTGCCCGCCGGCCTATTGTACTTACAATTTAACCCTCATATACAGATTTTTCCCGGGCTTGCTAAAACCCCCTTTTTTGGTGCCAAATAAGTCTCCGGTGGATGTTTGTTTTTGGATGAAAAGGAGCGGAACATGTCAATTTACAATTACATTAAATAATTTGGCACCAAAAGGGGGTTTTAGCAAGCCGGGGAAAAACATGAAGTGGGGGTCACGATTTGACTTGATTTCAAATTTACCCTCATCAAATGTTCCCCACTTTTATCAGAGGTTGGATCCAACAATTCTAATCCAGCACTCTTCAAATTAAAGAAAAAAAACCTTCAAACCTTCTCCCCATAACTTCTAGAATGGGAATCGCGTTTATAACCCTACTAATTGTTTTTAAACCTTACGTCCCTAGTGGAAAATGACTACCAACCTGGCCATCACCGCAAAAAAAGGGAGGTAGCGTTATTTGTCTTGTTACACCTAGGAGCAATTTCCCACTAGACACAAAGGGGTCCGCTATGTGATTTATGAAAAGTGGCAAAAATGGCATTAGGGATTTAAGGGATATGTACCATAGTTAGAATGTTTTCAATACAAATCAAGAACGCTTCCGAATTTACGGAGTTAATCATTTACAGATCCAGCTACCAGCCCAATCCAGCAGATGTCGACTGTTGAACCTACGACTAGTGAGAGCTATGAAACAACCTCTACCGTACCTATAGCAACACACGCAGGTGTTACCGCTGTTGAGTCTCGCGTGGGTGATTTAACAGGCAAGTTTGTTTGTTGTTACAATAATGAATTGTGGTTGCATATATATTGCATGTCAACGAACCACGTTGTTGTTCTTATTACACAAACTCAAACGAATATGATCTAATGCTTTTATATAACTCTAAGTTCATCCTTTGCGGTCATTTTAGTGAAAATGGAGGTACGGGGGTGGTTGCCACCTTCCTATACTTTACTGTGTAAAATGCCAAAAACTGGTACTTGGGTTACGTATGATGCTACTGTAAGCAAATACTGAAACTATTTGTATTTTCTTTTTATGTTTTAGAGTAATGACATGTGTATACTTACTTTGCCACCCATCATTGCCAAATAAATACCAATTTTGGAGATTTGCTTACAGAATTACATTATAAATCTCTCAGTTATGACGTCACTATGACGTCATATTGTTAAAACTTCATATGTTTGTATTTTATTTAAAGTGAGGACATATGTAGCTACACACTGATACCAAACAAGATGATGTTTGTCTCTTAATTACGAAATAAGACAGGGGGTGGTAACCCTTCACTTGGTCGTGAACGTTGTAGAAAAACCCTTGGTTGGACGAGAGTTAACGAATGTATCAGATACAAAATCATTTATGTGTATAAGTCTCTTCAGAAATCAAAATGTCGAATTTCACATAGAGATTCTTGACTTTGGAGACATATAAAACAAAAAAGTTAAGGTCTCTCCTAAGTATTATTTGCCATAAAAGAATTATACACATGCTAAGTGTCGTACATGAAAGATTTTTTTTTCTCGAAAGACCCGAGAGATTTTCAATCGCAATTTTCTCGTAAACGGTGTTTCGTCAGAAGATAAGATAGTATGTGATGTGATGTGATATATATATATATATATATATATATATATATAAATATATATATAAATATATATATATATATATATATATATATATATATATATATATATATATATATATATATATTGTAGTACTACAGAAGAAGATATGGAGGACAACCGTTACAAGCTTCATATAAAAGCACAACATGTTTTGGCCATAGTCCTTTGTCAAGTGTAAAGAGCTAAGGCAAATTCGCGATCAGCGCACGCAAAAACAAAAACAAAGGAGCGTGAAAGCGAAAACCGCGAGCGGCGCGAAAGCGCGTGCTTATTTTGATGGCGCAAAATGCGCGCGCTGAACGCAGATCCGCCAAGATAAACGAAGACCGAAATTAAAACTAAGTTATATTTAAAGGCATCAAATTGATATCAGGCCATGGCTTGAGGGGTTTCAACTTGAAGATGTGGCTTGCTCTCCCGTCTTCTCTGCCGTCGGTTATGTACTTGCCTTTTAGAGCTGTTACCTGTGATATCCTATGGCATAGAGAGAAACATCCCTACGATGTTCGGTGAGCCTATCTGCAGTCTCCTTCAGTTTTCTCCCAATTGTAGAGGGAATTGATGTGTTGACGCTGGCATCCAATAGCTTATATAAACGTGGGTGAAGTACAAGTAAAATTGCCTTTGGATACGGTAGATTCCAGAAGGTCCTGCAATTTCCTTGGTGCTGATGTATGCCATGCGCAAACTGTGTTTGCCACGTCTTGCGCTACAAGGTGTGGCGTGCCAGGAAGCGAGCGGTTTCCGGAGGTAAAGTGGAGGCATGCACCAAAGTGTCTTGCAGACTGGTTTGGTCACGGCCGGAAGGCTACCGATGGGGGCCCTCTTTGAAGATGTTCTGGTAGTATCATGTTCACTCACGATCTTGAAGTGGCGCGTTATGACATCAAAATGGTTTGATGGCGGGTGATGGTATGATGGTATGAATCACCAGCGGAGTACGCTCTTGGGTTGTGGTGTGGGGGCTGCGGACTCTCCTCCCCTGCTGCTGGATGGACTTGCAACGGACGGAGAGCTGAGGATATAATTCGTCGGGTGTTACCTCTTTTAATGAAAAAAACGTGTCATCTCTTGGGCCGTGGTGTTGAAGTCGTCGTCATTCACGGAACAAAAATGGCGAACAGTCGGAAGTAGCTGTGCTACTGAATCGAATTCTTGCATGCCACGGGATTTGAGACGAACTGTACGTATAGAAAACCATTGAGAGTCCGTTGACTTGTAGAAGACACTAGTGGTTAGGCGATTGTCATTGATGGAATGGAAATGTTCATGTCGAGGAAGTTAACGTTAACGTTACTTTCAGAAATATCACCCGTGAAGGACAATGATGGATAGAAGTTGTTAACGAATTCCATGAATAAATGGGTTCGTCTCTGCTGCAGTCTGCGATTCCAAATACATCATCGATGTACCTCTGTATACCAATGGGTTTAGGGCCATGAATGCGTCAAGCATTGCTTTCAAGAAGCCTACAAATTACACGGTAAAATTGGCGCGAGCTCGCGCCCATCTTACAGCCTTAGTTTTGAGGTTAGAATTCGCCATTGAAGCTGAAACAGTTGAGGGTGAGTACCAGTTCTGCTATCGGCAAAAGCTTTCTGTAGAAGGATCTTGGCGTTGTTCAAAAAATTGAAGAGCTTGAGGCCTTTGTACGTGAGGAATGCAAGAGTTATAGAGACTAAGGTCCATGGTGAAATGAAAAGCAAGGTATGTTCTCTGGTAGTTGCAATGTCCTCGAGGAGTCTTAATGTATGAGGAGTATCCTTGATGAAGCTTGGAAGACTTTCAACAATGGGCCTCGAACATTGGTCGAACTAACTTGAGATGATCGCCGCTAGGGCAGTGCAGCGGACACAATAGGGTCGCCTGGAACATTGGCTTTCCCCTGGCACCACAACTGTAGGCGCCGACCGTGCAAACCGTCATGGTGCGCAGTCATCAGCACAAAGGAAGGAAATTGCAGGCCTCTGGAATTACCGTATCCAGCAATTTTAATTGTACTTCAACCCACGTTATCTAGGCTATTGGATGCAGGTTCACCATCAAATCCTCTACATTGGAGAAACTGAAAGGAGACTGCCGAAGGTTCACCGAACAATCGTAGGGATGGTCGGTCCGGGACAATTACACGCGTCGGGGGAACATTTTGCCAGTCTAATCATGCCATAGAGGATATCACGTTTTACAAGCTCTAAAGCAAGTAAAATAACGGATCGGCAGAGAAGGACGGGAGGAGCAAGCCATCTTTTTCTGTTCAAGTGAACACCCTCAAACCAAAATGCATGAATATCAAAGTGGATGCCTTTAAATATAACGTAGTTTTTATTTAGTAGTTGATATGGCGGATCCGCGTTCAGCGCACGCATTCTGCGCCAAAATAAGCAACGCGCTTTCGCGCCTCTCGCGGTTTTCGCTTTCACGCTCCTTTGTTTTTGGCTTTTTGCGTGCGCTGATCGCGAATCCGCCTTAGCTCTTTACACTTGACAAAGGCCTTAGGCCGAACAGGTTTGTGCTTTTAGATGAAGCTTGTAACGGTTGGCCCAAATTCTTCTTCTGAGTACTACAATTTATATTACAACAACCGAGCAGCCACCTTTTAAAAACTTATATTATATATATATAGATATTGTAGATAGATATTAGTATATAGATATAGATATATATATTATATATATAATATATAATATAATATACGATAGAACATTTAAACAATGAGGGCGCCTTATTTGCAAAATGATCCAGTGTCCCTTTTATACAGGAGCGGAGCCATGTTTGTTAATTGATCAACTTTGAATGGAACAGTTCATCTTTCAACTCATGAAAATATTCTTACCATTGTACTCATAAGCATTCATTATTTGTATAACAATATGTGCAAATTGTAATGCGTTATGGGATTAAAACCCCTTCTGGTCCAGGATAGTATAGGCCTTGTTCTATATAATAAATAAAATAAATCAACAAGATAGAGCATTTAATTTGAGTAATGGTGTTTTTTTTTAAATCTCTAAGCTTACACCTTTGAATCGCCATTTTGTTGTCATATAATATGAGTGGTAGTCATGACTACATTAGTGTTAATGCAATGTGGGCATAGCAACTCCACCACCACTTGAGACTTCATTTAGCTATATTCGTTATCAGTTACAAAAATTAAAATGCTAATCCTACTCATGTACAGCCTGTCTCAAAACAAAAATGGTACAATCAGAAAAAAAAATGGTTAAATATGAAATTTCAAAATAAATCATTCTTACTTGACATAATATTAAAGAACAAACACCAGGCTTTCCAATGGTGTTTGTTTCATCTCATTTGTTTTTGTCAATTCAGAGATATAATCAATTTAGTGCACTATATCAAAATCACCTTTATGCATGGGCAGAGTTGTTTCGCCCAGCTATGCCATGCTGTCTTGAAGCTCACAAAAGATTGCAACTTGACAAAAAGAAACAAAACACGATTAAATTTAGTAAACAAAGGAGGTCTAGTCTTATCGACACAAGTTTTACTAGTCAACATAAGCAGTTCAATTATAAAAATCTTCTTTTCATAAATAACACAAACAATGCAAATATTTATTACACGTCAATGAAATGGAGCTTTGAATTTATTACAAAATTGGTATCTGTTAAAATCATGCCAGAAGGAATGTAATTGCAACCAAAATATTTTTTTATAAACACTCCAAATCCAAAGAAACGGTTTAAAATATTGCACTATCTTTGTGCGTTTACTAATTGTTGAAGTCAATAAAAATGTGAATTTGGAAGCAAAGTATCAAAGTGGTGGTAGGAATTTGCGTTTCATGATACTTCAAGACCATAGAAACTCTGTCCTCCAGGTTGCTGTACGCCGGTTGTACGCTCATAGTTCTCTTCTGACAAACAACAGTATGTCGAATGTTATTCACTTTATCTTAAAGCCAGAACTTACTTATCCTAACTTCCACCATTACGTAACTGTTTTCGAATCTTTTAGAGTTTCTTTATGAAGTTAATCCCTTTTTAAAGAATTCATATAACTTATGTTTAACTAATTCGTTCACCGTTTTCACTCAACCAGAAAGTTGCACAAACTCGATTTTTGTGTTCCGCAGTAAACTGGAGTTATCTCTCGATTGAAATAAGCAATTGAGATGAAACAAAAAATCCTGGAAAGCCTGGTCTTTTCTCTTGAACGTGATATACAAAACAAGTTATTTATGTTGAGATATAATATTGAAAAAAAAAATCGGTTTTTGATTGTACCATTTTTTTTAGACAGGCTGTATAACGCCCGATGTGTTTATGATAAACTAACCATAGCAATTGCAGTACAGAGTCACTTAGCTAATTAAACTTCCTTTTCTTTTATTGGTAAGATGGTACTACATAAACCTAAAAGGGCATTCGTCTGCCAGAAATGCAGCACGTTACATAGATTCAGGCCCGCACCCCCCAAATTCCACAAAAGGGGGAAAGGTCCACTTTTTGCTGGAATTTTTGATAAAAAGTCCAAAATTGAGAGAAATTTTGACATAAAAGTCCACTTTTTGGTGATAAAATGTTCAAAAAGTCCAAAAAAGGACTATTTTAGGGGGGTTAGGTCCCCTTTTATCAAAAAGGTCCACTTTTTCGAAAAAAAGTCCACTTTTTTGAAGTTCCGCACCCCCCCCCCCCAAATCAAATCCTGCGTACGGCCCTGCATAGATTGTAAGATGTCTTAAATGATTAACCCTCGTCCGACCAGGGGATGGTTACCCCCCTCCCCAACGGACGATTCCCTGTGGCACAAAATGCAAACGAACATGATCTAAAACGTTTATGTAACTGTAAGTTCATCCTTGGTCATTTTAGCGAAACAAAATTGGAGGTACCGCCTTAAGGAAGATCAGGGTGTCCTGTCAAAGTCGTATTTGTTAAAGTAATAACATGTGTATACTTACTTCAGCACTCATCATTGCCAAATAAATACCAATTGCTAAAATGGTCGAAAAACCCTCGATTTTGGATACTTGTTTACAAATAACGTTATAAATAAGCTCTCAGTTATGACGTCACTATGGCGTCATATATTTATTATATTATATTTATTAATATTATATATTAATAAAACAGGAAGAGTGGGGTGGCAGTTTGAAGAAATTTCTGGAACAAGGGTGCTGGCATTACTGCCAGCATTTACTACAATTTGAAAAAAAAACATGTCATCAGCTCACAGACCATTGCTATTATACATGTGCTAATCCCGGCTAATCCATCTTTCACTTGCCAGATCAATATCTTACTACAAGCCTAAAGTACAATGCCTGAATCCTGAATGCTTTTGAATTGTGTCGCAAAACATGCTGGATACACTGTAAATTTTGTCAGGGATGTGAACAGCTTGCTTTTCTGTTCCAGAAATTGCCACCAAATGCCACCTCCCCTCTGGAACTCTTCCTGCTTTTACTGTTTTTGCAGAATGTAACATCCAAATTGTTTTCAAACTCGTGGAAGTGATTGCTGTAAGGTTCCATTTCATTATGTCATTTTATTCATGCCATTATGTCCCTTTAAAAAGAAATAGTTCCCCTATCTGTGAGTTACAGTTTATAGTTTAATAAATATAGGGCAATAAATGTTCAAGGTCAATATGAAAATAACATGCTACCAGATGTATTTGATGGTATTTTTTGAAACACTCAAATATTCGCAATATTAACACTTAAGTGCCCAAGCTAAAAAAAAAAAAAAAAAAAAAAAAAAAAGCCCGGGGGGGGGGGGGGTCCTAGAGACCCAACCCAGATAACCACTTTCCCACGGGAGTTTGATCACGACAATAACACAAGTAAATAGGGGCCACGTAAGAACCACATACCCACAATAAAAATAAAAATCCGAACTTTTACCTATGACCTATGGCCAATTGAAATTGTCACTCTCTACAATAAGGGCAAAACATTATTTTCAAATTCGGAAAAAGGTGAACTAAAATTAATACGGCCTCGTTCCACAAAATATGCATGTGCAATGCAAAAAATGTCAATATGTGTTCTTAAAGGGACATAACACGCTAATTTTTAGTTTACATATGTGGTAAATTATGTTGAAACGATTATCAACATTGATGGTATTACAAAAAATTAATTAGCTAATTCGAAGACAAAAATGAAATCGACAACTGATGGGCGCATCCATGTTACCAATAATCTCACGGCCATAGTGACGTTTGGCCATCTCGCGGCCACTGCTACGTCATGTCTATAGTTTGTCCCATGATGATTGTCAAAACAAAGTAATTTACTTTTGAGTATGTAACATGTCTAATAGATTTGCATTCCTTGATTCGACGCGTATCTGCAGTGATTACATTCCAATAAAGAAATAACTACTTCATAGATTAACCTCAATACAAATAACGAGTTGGTCTCCTTACTTCGGATGTAAAGATTTTCCAATGAAGAGTAGAGTCAATTGAAGTCCCACCTGTCCCACATCACCGTTCAGCTGGCCAGATAGCAAAATAGTGTCATTCCAAGGTACGCATTGAAGGTCTCAATTGATTTTACGCGGGGAATTTCAAGTGATTGCATAGCATGTGGCATTGAGGGACTCTAATATGAATGGCTCTACTCGAGCATTACACGCTGAATAACGTTTCAGTTGACATTTTGTCCCGCTTTTTAAAAACTTAGAATACAGTGACATTTTGTGGGACACGCTAACATTCCATCACACACCTGCTTTATTTGTTGGCAACATGGCTGCACCATCAACCCAATGAGAACAATAAGCATAGCATAGACTGATGATCTCCTTTAACGGTCCAATCTACCTATATTGAAACAAATGAGGTATTTGTAATAGATCATATTTTTGGTTAGGTGGTTGATGGGCGTGCCGTGTTTGTAACTTTCCCATTGGTTTGTATAGTAGCGTGATTGGAGATATGACAGAAGCAACGTAACCCGTTATCAGTAATAAAGAGTTATAGTATGATTTTTTTATCCTTGGTTTTTTTTTTCAAAAGTAAACGCATATTGTCATTGGTACGAATTAATGTGGAGGGGATGTGGTGAGACCAAAAAATCAAAAAGCCGTATTAACAGCTGAAAATGTTTAATCTTTGTTCAACAGAGTAAGATGCTTTAACCCCATGGTAATGATTTTGTCTGTATCGAATATATAAAGGCTTATACCAGATTAAATTGAACAGATTGTCGTAAAAGTTTGAGACACGCTATCGATTCCTTTGTGTGTTGTCACTCAAAGAACGGAAACAGTGTCATGAAAATACAAGGTGGGTTGAGAGGAGGATAGGTACGTAGATTTTGTAGTTTTTTATGACTGACCAAACTTTTTCTAATTAAACCTTATAGACAAATCCCGACCAGCCAATGATGGTCAGAATTGATCCGCCATTACTGGGGGATCCAACCCAAAACCTACCCCAATCTTTGTACGTCTGTCCCCCGCTTGATTACTATAATTTCAAAATCTACACTTAATCTGCACATTGGGTGAATTCAACAAGCAGGTGCACCCCAGCTAGCTGCCATGAGGTGTTGGAATTTGTCAATCGGATTCGTGTATATCGATAAATGGGAAAGACTTTCCATATGTAACCCCTCGTATATATTTAAACGATACAAAGGGTATTTAATTTTGGCCTTGGTTTCATCAAAAACGGAATAAACAGCTAAAAATAATTAAAATTTATGTTGCATGTAAATATATTTGGGGGTACATATGGAAGTCTGCCGAAGAATGATTGGAACCAATTGGATAATCTCCTGGAACAAGACGAATAAATGTGAAGGTTCAGCTTTTTTTTTAATATTCCTGATTGAGTAAAAGACTTATGTTATGTAATAATTACGTATTATCTATTTCCTATTTGAATGCTTCGAGTTTGTCAAGTTTAGATGTTTTGGCAATTTATGCGTGGCATTTGCCGTGTAAATTGCTTCGTGAGAAAAGGGACATTTTTTAATTAATGGCCTTAATCTGATCAGTATCGTGACAATCGAATTAACTATTGTATTGATCGGTAAATCATACACCTCTCAGAAAAATGGGAATCGTCGACACCGTCCCCGAAACTTTTTAAGGAACTGACAGGAATAAAAATCCGACTATAATTGAACTTCATATTAGTATTTATTGTTTAATTACATGAATCATAATTAACAAATACTTAAACCGGCAAATATTTCTGAATTTTCTGAATTTCTTGGTTTAATTAATATTGTTTACTGACACTCCGTGGAGGAACAGGGGTGGGGAAGGTCATTGGACCCAACCTAATTATCTAATACGGCCGATGATTTTTGTTTTGTTTTTCATGTTTTCATTAAAATATGCGATCCAAATAACAAAATTAAAAAAACATCTGAGTCCCAAAAGTAACAAATTAAAAAAAAATATGAGTCGGGACAGTTCATCGTTACTTGTCCAAACTTGTCAAAGTAGTTTAAACGGGTCCCTAAGCAGCCCCTCACATCCCCTTGTCCACTTCAGTTTTAAGAAAGTATTTTCTGAAAATTTGCAGGTATGAAGCTATGTACTGGGTGCAAAAAAACATACAAGCCTTTATCAATGTCTAATAGGTATATCCTGCATACGTTATAAAATTGTTATCAGTGTTCATATTTTTTTTTTTTTATTTTTAAGTCGAATTTCATTTTTTTACTGAATTAAGAGCGTATCGTCTTTTCAATTGCAATAACCATATGTAATTCCAAGCGATTTTTGTTCTGACAACTGATTGCGGTGCGACAGTTTTGCTGACTGCCCCTATCCTCCGCCAATCAGTCAACTCTCAACTTGCTGTCTTGTCCAACGTCAATCAATTTGGCAGAGCTCTCGGTCAAGCATAAAGCAATACTAGCACATTTTTATGAGCGCCCCAATTTTCCCAAAATGTGAGATTTTAGCACATTGGTATTGCTAACTGGCTATCGTAAACTATACCTGTGAATAGTTAAGCTCGAAAATGTCTATGTTTCGCAAACGGAGTTTTTGGGTAGTGAGATAAGTAATATCGGAGATCGCCGATAATAATTCAGCGGCGGCTGCCGCTGGAAACGGCCTTCAATATGAAATAGGCCTTGGAAATGGCGCCATGGTACGTGTCTACGCTCATCTTCTTGTCTTTATTGGTTCAAGCAAGTCAAGTTAGAGTTTCATTTTCTTGAATGGATTATTTCATATGGACGGACATAGACTTTCTCATTTCTACTCTGCCGTTAAGTACAATACGGGATCCCATTCTAATTACAAACTCAGCTTTACTTTATGAATAAACAGCATTTTTGAGCAGTCTCGTTTTTGCAGGATATAGTTTCCTAAAAATTACTAACATAACTGTGCAAAATATCAATTTTGAAAATGAGGCAGCTCTTAAAATGGGCTGTTATTGCTTTAATAAACCTTTCCTGTAACTCCAATCTTTATTTTATTCTGATATTATTTAATTCTATCTTATGTATAATTATGTGAGTGAGAAATAACTGAATTGTTCTTGGTCTGTACAAATCAAGTGTACATTCTGAGAAATTTCTATCCTCTGAAAACCTCCCTTTAAGACGAAGAGAGAATGTAAAATATCATTTCCAAACCCACCCATTCTGAAATAGAGAGTCATACCAATATACTGAAAACATTTTTTTTTAAGCAGGTGGCTGTGGGTGATGCTAAAGCTCATAAGGTATGCTTTACCAAACGTCCTCCTGGATGTAAATAAGAGCGCTACCGATGGGCCTTACCCTTAGACCCCACTGGGGGGGACGATTCAATGTACGAAAATAATGCCAGCACCAGAAAGAGCTACAGTCAACACTTGCTTCACGGAATACGCTAAAAATATGTCGGAATTATGGTTTACAGATAACATATGCAAATTGATGCGGCATTAGAAACGTGGATGAAATGCGCTTTGAATTGGATTGTATAGTAGGTCAGTTCTTCCCAGCAATGCTCCACACCAACTCGTAATCAACAATCTTATATCAGCTAAAACCAGTTTCAGGATACGTGGGCCAGTCTATCCTAGCCTAGATATTAACGGTACCAGTTGAAAACCTCAAGTTTATACCGGAGTGGGGTTACTGCTCATCACAGCTAAGAGATAAAAAAAAAATGTTTCCCACCTAAACCGTATTAGTTATCGCATCACATACCCTTATCAATTACTCCCCCCACCCTAAGCAAGTAATTGCAGTTATTACACCTTAATAAGTAAAAGCACAGAACCACATCTTTTTAACCTTATAAAGATTACTACGTTCAGTATATTTTTCACACCAAAACTGCAACTTTTGATTTAGGGGTTTTGCGTCTTTCGGGCGTTATATATCAGCCATTCTCCATGTGTTTTTTTTTTTTCAAGCGAGGTGTTAAATGAAAGAGCATACCTAGGAATAAAATATATATTCGGAAACTTCCAAGGTTGTCGGCTTGTGGCAGGGACACACCAATTGAAAAACATGACGAGATACTTTTTGTGCCAACTGTATTTAAATGCAGGGGTAGTATACATTATTCAGTTATTAGCCCTCAGATGATAATTAACACTCGACTGGGGGTGAATACCAGCCCCCATTTTTATTGTATTGCTATAACCACCTTTCTGGTACAAATTTATTCAATGCACTTGCAAATAACATGTCACGCTTCATTTCATGCAAAAACAAACAGTCAAGGGCGATAAGGTACAGGGCGATATTTTTGTACTTCGATAAAATCTTTTTGGCATTTTGTGTTAAAAGTTGACAGCAAAAAATAAGGTAATTTGATGATGCTGAATTTAAATGTCTACTTTGCCACACTTATTTACGAGATGATTTTGACAAAATATAATGGCGAAAGGGAAACAGTGTGTCATAGCTAGTGTTCAGATGGCACAGCCCTGGAAAGAATCCTTTAAGGGTTGCGTCTTTGCCTGTCATTCTCACACATCTGGGTTGGGAAAATTATTAATTCCTTCACTTACACTGTATGTCAACAAACAAGCCATGAAAAAATAGTCATTAAGCCAGTAGACTTACAAAAATGTATAAGAAAGGTCATTGCTCCACTCTCTGTCATGCTCCAGTAAACTCTTTTGCATAGCATAACAATCAATTGTACCTGGTTTTAGCCTTTCACAAAAATAATACAATGGTGTTTCACGTGTTCTTTTTTAAGTGTACTGACTGAAAGTCTATTCTATTTACTGCGTTTCACCCTATAATACATTTTTTTGTTAAAATGTATGCTTTTCACAATTCAACAAAATATTACTTTTTCTTTACCAATATTTATAGAATGTACAAAAGCATCTGTATGCATGTGAGTTTCTGACAAAATAGGTTAAGAAGAACATTTGCTTTGAAGTTATGTCTAGAATTACCAAAATTCCCTATTGACTTTACATGCAAAATTTAAAATTCATGGAACCATATTAAAATCTTTTTGGCATTAAAGTGCTTGCCAGAATAATTTTGAGCAGCCAAAATGGCCACAGAATCCATGCGTTTAAACAGATAATTTTTCAAGTCTTTATTTGCCCACTCCTACTATAATTTCTAGATAGGATACCTTTTTTCGGCCTACCGATGAACTACACCATTTTACAGAATTGACCACAACTGGAACATTACAAATGTATATAACCCCCCCCCCCCTGTATTTTGTCAGAGTAGCAAACATTTTTTTTTTAATCCAGTACCTTCATATTGCTCTAAAACATTAGCGTTTGTGTGATCTGGACAAGCCTATGATGTGAATTTGATGTATGTGATGATTGCTGGTCTGTTCAAAATAGTTTCCGCGTTTTTGGCATGATTCGGCTCTAGACCACATTTAAGTTAGTTGTTGTTGATGAGTTTCCGTTTGTTTGTTTGTTTGCTTGTTTTCTTTTTAATCTAAATATAACCAATATCTCAATGTGTTCATTTCTAATTCTCAATCCACAGGAAATGAGGATGGTTAATGAAGGACCGGTGTGAAAGCAGATATAGTCCGGCGGGAGCCACAGTCCGGGGCTCCATAGACGATAACGGAATAAAGCGCGAAACTAATGTTGCGTAAAGAGTTAACTGATTCGATTGCCCTATTGTTCACCATTGTTCCCGGACTATGAGTACGCCGGACAATGGTTACTTCTACACCGGTGTATATTATAGTCCGGCGTATTCACATTCCGGCTACAACAGTAAGGAATAGGGCACTCAATTCAGTTGACTCTTCACGCAACATTAGTTTCACGCTTTATTCCGTTATCGTCTACGGAGTCCGGACTATGGCTCCCGCCGGACTATAGTTGCTTTCACAGGATCCAAACAACAATATCAGCAGTGGATCAACACCATCGACACTAATGTCGATGCCTAACAGGGAAAATAGAAGGCAAGAAGTGTTAATCAATATTGTATATAAAATATATTTTCAAGACAAAACACAGCACACACACACATGACCTTTGTACATGATGGTAAAACTACCAGAGTGGGTCAATTAAATGACATTGCAATCTGACATTGAAGGTACACACCGTCAGCAGATGTATCGGCTGTACAATGTCTAAATTGATTTTATTGGCTAATGTTGTCAATTTTGGCACAGTGTAACTTGTCAATAAAAAAGCAGTGCATTGAGTGGTGTGAGTGGTGTATATTTGCTCACACATTGTGTCCTGCTCAGATAGCGTGGTATATGGATTTTGTGCAAGTTCAATCTTATTCATCATATACAACAAAATCAGTTAGTTTATTGACCTATGCTATAATCATGTATTTGTATTGCTTTTAAACAAAGAACAAATATAATTATATGTTCTGGCCCTTATCAGTTTGCATTTTAAAAATACAACAAGTTAACAGGAAATATTTTCACACAATTTGCAGTATTTTATATCCAGAATATTATGTATGATAAAATCGTGTTACTTTTGTTAGATGTACTAGCCTGCTTCAATTATTTATTGAAGATACACTATCAGGTTACACTGTGTTTGGGGTGCTGAGTGCAGCAAAACAGGATACTTTTTCAAAATGAATTTCAAAATGGCCGTCATTTCCATTATATTCTGCCTTATATCTCGACTTGTTAGCAACCTAGGAGAATTAAAAAAATGGTGGCAATACCTATGTTTGTGATACATTCCATTAAAACCACTGTATTAGTTCTAGCTATATCGGTTATCGTCATCTTGAATTTCAAAATGGCCGACCTGTTGATCACACTTAGTCCAAAATCTTGGCTTGTAACCAACGTACAAAATTCAAAATGGTGGTAATACCGATGTTTGTGTTGCCATGAAATCCAATAAAAACAATCCACTAGTAGTAGCTAATTTGGTTTAGCCGCCGTTTTGAATTTCAAAATGTCAGCCATTTTTGTTTTATCTTTTCCAATATATCATCTTGTGGCAAGCAACGTAGAATGGTAAAGTGAGTGGCAATACCAATGCATGTAATATAACGGATTCCATCCATTTAACTCTCATTGCAATCATATTAGTAGTAGCTAATAGGGTTTAGCCGCCATCTTGAATTTCAAAATGGCCTTTATTTTCATCTTGTCTTGCAGGCAAAATCGAAACTTGAAAAGGGTAACAAATATTCCTGTTTTTTTTTCATTCTTTTCAAGTTCAGATATTTGGGATGTAAGTACTCAAATAAATCAAATGCGTTATAGTTTAAATTTTGTTTAGCCATCATGCATCTCGAATTTCAAAATTGCTGCCATATGTCATTATACTTTTCATATATGTCAATTTTTCAGAGATGAAGAATATTTTCAATGATGACAATACCTGTGTGCGTTGTAATACCATAGATTGCATTAAAGCATTGTATTAGTTTAAATTATTTGCTAAATATACAATATACAGGGTGAGTAAAAAAAACTTGACCCTGATTGTGTCCGCCATTTTGAATTTTTAAATAATATAAATTTAACACATGTGGTATCTGCGGAAAGCTTATTTCATTATCTTTAATTTGCTGCAAAGATCATTCCAATCGGTTAAGTATAGGCCGAGCTACAGTCTTTCGAATCAAGAATCGGCTGTGAATAAATAGCCTGATATTCTTCTGGACACTGATTTCCTTCGCTTAACTTCGTTCATTTCAAAGTGAATCCGTGGACAGAGCAGAAAACCGACTACTTGATTCAAACCACAGTAGCTCGGTCTATACCTAACCGATGTGAATGATCTTTGCAGTAAATTAAAGATAATGAACCCAGCTTTCAGATAATACCAAATATGTTAGATATGTATTACTTAAAAAGTCAAAATGGCAGACACAATCAAGGTCAATTTTTTTATTACTCACCCTGTATGTATTTGTTTCGTTGTGTTTTGAAATGGGGCGTAGAAAGGAGGGAAGTTTTGGGGGAAATGTGGTTATTCTTCCTTCAGCAGTGAATCTGAGCAGTCAAATATGGTGATTTTCCTGCTAGAGAGTAGGGGACTTGGTAGAGACCGCTTCACACACATATGATTTTATGAAGAATATTTTAGACTTCTACCACCCAACATAATGACAGTCAGTGAAAAAATTAACGTGACCATCCAGGATTTGAACCTGGGACATGGCCGTAGCCAGGGGGGGGGGGGGGGGGGGGGGGGGGGTGCGGGGGTGCGACACCCCCCAAAAAAATACAAGGTCCGCTTGTTTGATGTTGAAGGTCCCTTTGTCATTGTGAAGTTCGGGTTTGTGATGACCAAGTTGTCGCTTGCCTAAATTTTGTTGTTGCAAGGGTTGTGCTGCATGGTATATGAATGAATAAGCGGCGGTTAATACTATTGTATTACGCATTGCTGGTGTTATAAACTGTTTTTGTGAACGTCTGCAAATCTCAGTCCTCCCTTCCCCCCCCCCACCCCCACCCCACCCCCCCCCCCCCCCCCCCACCCCGGGTAGCAGAATTTGGAGACACGTGAAAAAAATTTAGCACTTGCAACAGCATCCAAATTTCATTCATCAATTTCTGGCATATCATATGGATCTATGGCGGTGTTTTTGTTCAATTCCCTAAAATCTGTGCACACGCGAATATCACTCCTTTTTTTGGTTTTGAACAGCTACTATGGAGAAGTACAAGCAGTATTTGTTTCCTCAATAACTCCTAGATAAAGCATATTATCAATCTCATCTCACACTCTTTGCTTGAGAGCTTGATGAGTTATGAAGGTTCTCTGCCTAATAGGAGCTTCTGTAGTATTGTCATCCTTGTGACATGAGTTTTGCCAGTTACATGCGAAAATATTTTACCATGGTTATTTCATGAGGTTGTATTTCTGAACTTTGTTGTGCCGACAAAGTGTCAGAAATTTTGCAATCCTTGACCAGGTTTTGTGTATACACAGGACCCACATTTCATTCTTACGGAATTGGTTTCCCACTCAACTTCTTCTCCATTTGACTCTTGGCTATGTCCTGGATGATATCCATGATACACAATAACACTGTTTAATATTATTGGCTTGTTTACGATCACGGTATTTCTTGATCATGTTTGCATGGAACAACCTGAGTGTTTTTGTTTCGTCAGGCATATTCACCTCATAATTTGAATCACCTACATTCTTGGTAATTTTGTATGGCCTTGCCAATTTAATTCAAATTTTACTAATCTGGCAAAAAATTTCCTTTCACTAGACTTTTTGTCATAATTTTACTTCATTTTGCCAGGTTGGTTTCACCTTTCTCAATTTAGCATTTGCCATCCATGTTACCATTGTTATTTGTATTCATATCTAACAACCTAGATGGAATATCTTGGCCATTTCCTCTTTCAAAAATCCTTCCTTGATCAAATCTAATGGCCCTCTAATTTGTCTACCATACGTGAGATGAAATAGTGAATATCCCGTGAAATCCCATGTTACTTCACGATATGAAAACATGCCTATACAAGTTTTTATCCCGATTATTTGATGACATACCGATAAATCTGTCTGTTAGTCCATTGGTCTGTTGAAGATAAGCACATGTTACTAACTGTCGAATGCCAAGCCTTTCACACATCTTTTCACAACTTTGACATGAATGAGTACTCTATCATGTATGATATCAGTAGGTAAACCAGTTTTAGAAAAAAAAAATATTCTAGCACTGCTTAAGGTATTGTTTCAGCTTTCTGATTTAGCATTGGTACTACTTCTGGATATCTAGTGCTTTAATCACAAACAACCAAAATGCATGTGTTACCGTGATTGTTTCAGGTAATGGCTCTTTAAGTTCAATACCAACTCTTTAAAAAGGCGAGAAGTATATGAAGTGGTTCAGGAAATCTTTTGCTGCTTATACTTGCATTGAATTGAATTGATGACAGGATTTTCGCGTTGTAGCTATGACATCATACCAAACGTTGTATTACGTCACCACATGGTGGAAAAAATATAATTCAGGCAAACAAGTTTGATAAAACGGCAATAAACGGAGGGAAATCGTGAAGAAATAGAATAATTTCAAACAGATGATACTTTGATTTACATGGTAATGTAATCTTCTAATGTCACCAATTACTTAATCATATGAGTAAACTTAATACATGTACCTTACTTAGATTCGAACCAAGCCTTAAGGTTTAAGACATATAATCTTAAAAGATTATATGTCTTAAACCTTATCCACCACACTACATGATTTTACAGATATCAGATACTGAAGTAAACAAAAAATAATTACATATATTGTTGCTAACAATGCTATATATAGCCCATAAGCTGCCATCATCAGATTTTCTGTTCGTTGCACCCAATTAGTGATTAATTTTCCCATATATCACCTTGAAGGGGATGTACCCCTAACTAGGATTAGGTATGTTTCCGCCCCGAAAAGCTGCACGTTAGCGTGTCCTGCCCATTTCAAAATGGCCGCCATTGTTTTATGTAAAACCGCCATTACAATTTCATTACAGATAGAAATTGTATCCACAACTACATCAAACCAAGTTTTTAACTGCCTGAAGGGGGCTTAAATATCTAGGCGTCCAAGATTGACGCCGCAAGGAGGCATATTTTGCTAAATGAACTTAAAATGGCAAATTGTTAAAATAAGTGGCATTTGTATGGCGGTGGTTATATTCGGTCTAGAGTACGTAAATCAGGAAGAAAAGCAGCCCTACCCATCTTTTCGACGTTTTAAACAACACTTTCTAATAATGACCCTAAATTATTATAATGGAAAATTAATCACTAATTGGGTGCAACGAACAGAAAATCTTATGATGGCAGCTTACGGAGAAGCGGCTAGGGGCCGACCAGGTAACCTCGTCGATCAAGAAGATTTCGGTATGTGTGCGCTTTATTCCGTAATGTGTTTATTTAAGTATTACAAAAACCGATCTTCTGGCAGCGTGAGTGTCGTGGCGTGCAGTATAGGCGCTCGTCTTGTGATCAAAAGGTCCTGGGTTCAATTCCCACTTCTGACGCAAAATTTTAATCTATTATTTTGGGACTTAGAGATTGCAATGAAAACTTCAAAGTTGGCTAAGTTGCGATTTACACGGTAAGTATAGGGTTACCTGGTCGGCCCCTAGCCGCTTGTGCTTACGGGCTATGTGTGAATGATGAAACAGTTTACCAACCCAAATGTGTTACAATTAGACATTTTACAACATGTAAACAAATTCCGAGTCGATACACCTCAACATGAACAATTTGCAAGGATGTGCCGACGCGAGAATCGAACCCACGACCTTCCGATCGATCGAAAGTACTGAAGGTACGTGGGTGGTTGCCACCTGCCTATACTTATTTTATGTTTTCCCACCATTTTTATTATTCTGTGTCGCTCACAAGCTATAGATAAGATATAGGACAATGGATAAAGAACATTGGCGGCCATTTTGATATTCAAGGTGGCGACTAAACTAAAATAGCTACTACTAATACAGTGGTTTTAATGGAATCACTGACATCACAAACATAGGTATTGCCACTATTGTGAAGCTTCTCTGTTGCTCACATGGCATTATAAATAGGAAATATATAAAGAACAATATAATGCCGGTCATGTTAAAATTCAGGACGGTGGCTAAACCGATATTGCCACAATTAATACAGTGGCTTTAGTGTAATCCCTGGTATGACAAAATAAGTATTGCCACCATTTTTATTATTCTACGTTGCTCACACGTCATGTTTTAAGGCAAAATGTAATGGAAGGGGGCAGCCTTTTTGAAATTCAAAATGGTGCCTGAAGACGCAATTAAAAAAGAAGAAAAGTTAGCCAATAAAATCCATTTTCGAACGAAAATCCAGCTGGTTGAAAATAGATGACAGAGCGAACTCTACCATCTAGTATGGGTATTTATACAATATTCTCTGTTATGGGAATTTTGGCAATATTTTCTTTTATGGGTATCGTATGCATGCAATATCCTTTAACCACCGTCTTACCAAGCCTTTTTTGTAACACGGTTTACCAAGGGGGGTGGTTACGACCCCCCTCGAGAATTCGTTATAAAGCACTTATGATGTTGATACCAATGGATAGCTATGGTCCTCTTCTTTCCATTGATACCAAAATAAGTACCAACATACCTAGTATGGCGTCATAATGACGTCATCAAGTCCGCGAGTCTGCAAAATTGGCATTTTCCACAGAAAATAGGCAAAAATCCAATTTTGCGCTAAAAAATACCGGATTTTCATGCGGTTTTCAGATCTAAATGATAGCAATTGGCTAGTTTTACATAAACATAGAGTTGTAGAGCCATACTGTGCATAATATTTTCAAAAATGCACCATAAAATATCCTTGGGTGGCAACCACCCCCTACCCTTCGACTTTTACGGCATACCCTAACCCCGGTGAAGGTGGTACCTTCACATTTTTTTCGCTAAAATGACCGGAAAGGATGAGAGAACGATTACCTAGAAGCTTTTTACGAAAGTCTTTTGCATTTTAGCGTACCGGAGAAAAGTTCACTGCCCCCCCCCCCCCCCTTGGTAAGACGAGGGTAATATCGGTATCTATTCAATTTCTATAGTATGGGTATGTATGCAATATTCTTAAATATGGGCGTCTATACAATATTCTCTTGTAAACTGTATGAGTATTTATACAATGTTTTGTTGTATGGGTATATATGTAGTATGTCCATTATTGCTATGTGGATTAGCAGAAAGCGAGCAATTGTGATTAAAATATAACACTTGGCAGACACTTAATGCGGAAAATACCTGACTTTATCAAAACGGGACCACACCTGTGGCGGCCATAGTGGCCATTTCTCAAAATGGCCGCCGTTCTTATTTCCGGTGTCTCATATCTCGGTTAATAATACTGTTACAAGCTTGATCTGTATGTCTATACCTGTTTCCAGGCTCCTATCAACGTGGTTTTAGTGTATATTCATAGTTTTTTTTTCCGGGTCAAAGAATCCAAATATGATATTGCATTTAATAAATAGCTTTCGCAAGCCATTCTATCCCAATATGTCCGCCAATATCTTTGTTCAAAATAATGATACTGAAATAATTGCTGTGTATATACCTTAGATATGGTACCACATCTCTGGTTGCAGCCCTTCAGGTCTACAACACTGAGATGTGGGCAGTAGTATTCAACAGAACCGACAAAAGTAACAGGTGACAATGGGTGACAGGAGGCAACAAAAAATTAAGAAATTCTACAAGAAATATGCTCAACTTACCGATATCACAGGGATTAATAACGGCTTGTTACCAAAGTTTCTGCTCGTTTATGAACGATCCCTTACTGCCAAAGAAGAAATCGGCGAAAATTTAAATCCCCGAGTCAGCATTTCACATGTCGTGTTTACAAAAATGGTGGCGATACCATGTGCTTTGACGCTGTCGGTAAAGTTCGGATCTGACATAGGAAATGTCAAGAACATTCAGTCACATGATTGTAATCTCATTCCCAACCCGCAATACAGTTCGTGTGCGTGTATGTAATACACTAAGCGTACGGGCCGGTACGTCAAGATGAGACTCGTTTCTGGTCTTCGACGTCATATCCCAAACGATAATAATAGCACATGTTTGATCATCGGACAAATCTACACTGAAGTGCGTACGTTTTCCAGAGGTTTTACGCTATTTTTCGACATGCAATGGATTCAAAAATAAATATAGTGGGACAAATGAATGGCTGTTACAATACAACGAGTAAATCCAGACAGAAATCAGAATTTAGATGTAGGAGGAAACCGAAGTTCTCTGAGGAAACCTGCGAAGACGGGTATGAATCGGCAATCAAATTCACATGAACCAGCGCCGCGACAACCATATAACCATACCGCCAATAATGCACTAGCATTACTATAAAATTACATTATTGTTTATTACAATAGCCTGTTTGGTTAGAAGACCAAACAGACATTGTATATTAAAAGACAATAACATTACAATGATATTGTACATGAAAAGAGTTCCAACATTGGAGACCACAGTGGAAGGACTCACTGTCCCAAGTTCATCCCAACAATCCTGTCAGCATTCTGATCGATGGACTCCATCGTAGCCTTCAATTGTATTATTGTACTGGATTACATTGTAATCCTAATAAAACATTCAAATTAGGAAAAGAGTATGTCATGATTTGTAGAAATTACTAATAAGATCGAATGTCTGGTGGTGTGTCAGGCATTCGATTTCACGTCTTTTACAGACTCCATTTTAAACTTTGCTTTAGTTTATATTCACATCCGTTAATGCAGACATTAAGAGTAAAAGGTAGAGGTCTTTCATTGAAAAAGGGCATAGAAATTTGAAAACATTTCACCAAAACAAGATGCACTATCCGATCATTTATTGTGAGTAGGATACGTTGCAGGTCATATGGATCAAACAATTATCAAAGCACCAGAGTTGCGGAATCCGGCAAACTTTGGATGGGCTTTCGAAATGTCCAATGCACAGTGGAAGGTGAAATTGATGACTCTTCCATCGACTGGTGAATTGTATCGTGCAATCATCTGTTGTATATAGATGTACCAGGGGATGTAGAGGACCGTGAACATGCGAGAAGATAGGCTTTACATGTACAACCTGCAAGTGCATTGGACCTGAATGACATCGCTATAATTAAGGTGTAGACACAAAAATAGGTGTATATTTAGTGTCTCGATATTATATATGTTTCGACATATCAGTGTGTGTACACCTCAGACAAGTTTTGTAATGAAATTAATTTAAAATAGAAACCTAAAGAGGTGCAATTTTCAAACTGCTTGTACCGCAATATGCAATCAGCAGGAATCAACATTATGTCATACACCGGACATGCCCTGCATGTATTTCATCGGTACTTTAGTCTATAACCCAGTTGCTGTACTGGACGCCTAGATGTTTAAGTCCATTTCAGGAAGTTAAAAACTTGATTTCGTGTAGTCGGGGATAAAAAAAGTCTACATGTGATGAAATTATAATGGCGGTTTTACATAAAACAATGGCGGCCATTTTGAAATGGGCAGGACACGCCAACGTGCAGCTTTTCGGGGCGGAAACATACCTAATCATAGTCAGGGGGAATCCTTCAAGGTGATATATGGGAAATTGTATCACCAATTGGGTGCAACGAACGGAAAATCTGATGGACTATTTAGACTGGCAAGAATTCACAGATGACCTGGATCAGAACGTTAAGAGGATTGCTCCAAAACCCCATAGCGATGACAAATTTGCCCAACTAGAGGATAAGACTGCCCGGATATGCATACCCTCTAGGACGGAATCATATACCAGCCTTTTCCAATGATGTGTTAAAGAATATGAAGATTTTTGCGTCAACTGAAGCTGATCCTGTGCTCATCTAAAACAACTACTCAAATGGGAGTAAAGTGTCGGGTGCAGGATCTCCATGCAACCAGATCAAAAACCTGGCATACTTTAATTGAATTCCACCGATCTGACCCATAACAGAACAAAGCATTGTTCTAACAGCCGAGGGGAGCCAACAGAACCTCCACAGCATCTATTGTTACACTCAACCAATGTCCACCAACTACTTTTAAGTGGCAAATTGCATCAAGCCCCAAGAAGCTCAACTAGACCGTATATGTGAGTGCGACACTGACGAGTTGGAATCGGGTATTTTAAAACTTCATTCAACCAGCAACAAAAGCAGTGGCTTCACGAGCTCTACTTGCTGCCCTTATTTCCCGCAGGTTCCCAAGATCCGGTGGAAAGCCCGTTTTATGGCCCCCTAATGTATGTAAAGATCCTTCAAGCTATAGCCACAAATCACTCTCACCATTCCTACAACTCTTTGAACGCTCCTATTCAAGCCGTATCGCACCTGTGATAAGACGAACCCCTCATACCAGACACAAGCAGGTTCCGGCCACGGCAAATTCAACAACAAGGACGTACCTCAACCTACACCCAACAAGTCGAAGATGTTCGAGAAGAGGTTTAGTAACCGGAGTTATGTTCGTCGAACTAATCAGCATCTTACGAACACTGCTATCACGATGCCTACTCCATAAGATGTTGGAATTTACCAGACACCGCTTGACTGGAGCTTACAAATGATTGCTTGCAAACAGGAATTTCTTTGTTCAGTAGAAGTGAAGAATAGCCGATGACGTAGGCTATAATGGACTAAAACAGGGGAGCGACGTGTTCACACCTCTCCTGTCAACATAATACCAACGGTCAACCTAGTAGTTCGACTATCTTGGATTACGCACAAGTGCAACTCACAGTTGTTTGAAGAAATACTCGCCAAAGATTTTGGTGGACTCACTCCTTATTACGGGGAAAACAACCTACGTGCAAAATCCACTCAAGACCCACTGTGTGCGCTTCTATCTACGCACCGTTGAAGCCCAACGTCAGCTAAAGTAACCTGTTGTTTTCGAACTCCTTGAGCCACTGTGATAACCCGTTTCCCACGGTTACGTTGGAACCGACTCTCTATTATAAGACTCACGTCTAGAAGACGAAGAGTAAGTATTGTCCACGCAATAACATCTTGAACAACTCACTGGCACAAGATGGGGTGCTCGCCCATGTACCCTAAGATCGATGGCACCTACCCTGTACTACTCATGTGCAGAGTATGCTTGCCCTGTATGGTGCAAGATCAACCCATGCCAAGAAGCTTGATTCGCGTTAAATGTCGCCTGGCGGGTTTATCAGCTGGGTGTTTTCTGTCTTCGTCCACTGAGACATTTTACATCCTAGATCCGGTATTGCTCCCATACATCCGCGTAGTGTGACGAGGCGGTGCAGAGGCAGCTGCAGCCACTAATGTGTATGCACCTTTTCCGTACAGAACCTGCTGCTTATCGCCTTAATGAAGAGAAAAGTCGTCTAAAGAGACATGAGAACCGTTTCCAGATAAGCACCCCCAATTTCTTCGAACCCAGATGTTTTGCATATTTGGAATGCTTACCAATGTATTAGATCACACCTTGAGTGAATAAGCCGAATACGCCATCTTTATGGAATAAGATGATCTAGTATTTTCTGTCATGCACGACAGAAAATCAAAGCACTGTTTTCTATAGGGACGATTACGATACCGAGCAAGTTCAAAACAATGTTTGCGTTTTTTTTTTTGTACTTGTTCGGCCAATACACCTTGGAAACGTTCTCGGTAGGTGGTCTACAACCATTCTCCTCCAGTCACTTTCAGCAAAGTCCGACCTTTTGAAACAGTCTCTAAGAGCTTAAGAGAATCGCCTTGTGGAAAGAAAGACTTCCTATCAGCCAAGTGACATCTATTGTTATTAAACCTGGTGAGCATCTTCCAACTGGAGCTGACTCCTCATGAGCTGAGATGGCGACGTCTCAACAGATTGAGAACCAGAATCGGCCGTTCTAAGGTTTCCTTGAAGAAGTGGGACTACCTGGAAGCAGACCAGGAAGTTATCTGTGGTTGTGGAACAGCACCATAGACAATGGAACATCTCTTGGTCTGTCCACTGGTGCAGCAACAATGCACAGACAAGGACCTTGTGGAATTCAGTGAAGCAGCCAGACGTTGTATATACCCATCTCTGGCTTGATCATTTTGAGAACCACTGTGTTTGGACACGATAAGAAGAAGATCCGTGTTGCAATACAAGAACCTAGTTTACGTCACCGTGAACGTAGTCCACACTTTATATGAAAATGTCGGTTTCCCAGAGTACCATAGTCTTGTTTATTGAATTTGACAATTACAGGGATCTTGTAAAGTATATATTGCACTTGCCTAAATAGTATCTCATTAGTCAATATAGACTGGCGATTCCCTTTAAGTAAATGATCAATTTAACTCAAAATAGCTGTCATATTAAAAACACTAGGACTGATATTTCAAAATTATGTCATATTTGGATTTCTTGGCCCTAAAATATAAATCGATATCATTTTGACCACGATGTAAAGAAAAGGGTCAATTTTAGTACATTGGCGTCCACATTGAAAAATAAATTACCTGACAGAATAATGTCATATTTGGATACCCTGTCGTATTTGGAGCAATGATACATTGAACATGTGAATGGTAGCCATTTTGGAAACTGGACACTAATCCAGCTGGGGTCCCGTTTTGAAATGATTGGTTGTGGTCCATTATATTAAGCGTATACCAAATGCTACACTTCTATCAGAAAGTGCAAGATTTCGCTCCAGAATCTGGGTCTTAAATAGCTACACTACATAAACAATAACCCATATAATGTCATGTATACGATTAGTCCAATAATTGTATGATTTGACCGCACACAAATTGCAACAGAAACAATTTTGGTGTTAATATACTCTGAAATAGTCCAAAAGTAATATATTAAAAGTCTACCAAAATCAACCTAGTGGAACATGTAGAAATAAGGGGTCAACGTTTGTACAGGGGTAAAAAATTAGAATTGTTCGAATTGATTTAAATGATGTACCAATTTATTGGGCAACTCCTAAGGTTTAAAAAAGGGTATAGTTTGCCCCCTATCTACGCGTTATAGTTTTAGTACAATAGGCTCATAACAGTTCAAGGTCATCCTGGGGTAAAATTCATAGAATGGTCCGATTTTGATCGGACTGGTTGTAAACTGTTAAATTTGTCCCACTAGATAAGTAAATGTAGACAGATTCTTTGTTTGAACTTTCTATATAAGAATTGCAGAGCTATGACCAGTGACCCCCTATAGACCCTGTAGCCCCCAGTCGCATTTTGCGTTCTTATTATGCAACGAATATTATAGATGGTGCAACCAGTGTATTTTCGGGTTCTGTACCATTTTGACACCATTTTCGGAAGAGAAGTCCCCACATGCCTAGTACCACACAGGGATATCACAGACATTTTGGTACCAATAGATGGTATGGTCCTCCTCAGTTCCATTATACAAAAAGCGAGTACCACATGCCTAGCATTACGTCACTATGACGTCCATAAAGTTCGCATGTCAGCAAATGTCAATTCCATAGCCACACATAGGGGAAAATTCAAATTTTCGCCAAAAAAGGTTAGGATATATAGGATTCCATGCGTTTTGACTTTATTTGATGGAGGAAATGATTAGTTTAATAATGTGAGCATTCTTAGAGCTATAATAAGGTTGTTGGGAATCGCCTACATTGCGAAAATACATTTTGCCAAACCTCTTCAGTATTTTCGGACTTTCCTTCAACTAATGACGTCAGAGTGACGTCATAATGGGATGTTGGTACTTTTGGTACCAATGGAAGAAAGAAGGACACTCTAAACTATCCTTTCGGTTACCAAATTTACAGGAGGATCGGAATGCTCAGTAACGAACATCATAGGGGGTGGTACCCCACCCCCGGACGTTTTGTTACAAAAAAAATAGCTAAGGTAGAAGAGGGCTAAATGTAAGAAGTTATTGTACCCTAGTTTCTGTTTTTAAAATGCAACACTTTGGTATATGCAGATCGTATTGTGATTGAAATGATTATTTAATATCTATGTTAAATATTTTTTGAAACTTGATATTTAAAACTGAACAAAATATGAACCTGTTTAATTCACGTTCCAATTTGTGTAAGTTAAATGAATGAAAAAATTTGAATGCATGATGAAAGAAAAAAATCATCTAGTTTACGTAGTTGTTTAAAATGCATAACTTTTAAATGATACATTTGATTTATTCCATTGATTGAATTTCTTGTAAATAATAATACAAGGCTTTTTAATCTCAAATTGTGGCTGGTAGGCCAAACAATTGTTAGGACATTGCCAAACTTATAATACTAGACAGACACAATTCAACTTAGAGGCGGCAGCTAACAAGCGACCCTATTGCAACATGTAAAACACTATAGAAACACACCGAAAGCGGTATTCAGGTTTTTCATCAGTACTTGATATACAAATAAATCCCAAATTGAGTTCCCGAAAAAAAAAACAGCAAGGACCCCACTCAGATTAGGGAAGCGGTCATCTATTTATGCCAGTGGGAATGGAGGAGTTTTAAAACTTTTTCGGCAAATTTTCGGAGCCCCCCCCCCCTCGGCTTCCGTTCAAAAATTTCACAATCCCCCCTTGATCATTGTGATTTCCCCATTTAAAGGTTCATGTTCCCCCTCTCTCTGGTTGATGAAAAATTTCACGGTTCCCCCTCTCTCTCTCTACAAATATTTTTCGGGTCCCCTCAACATACAATCTCCATCCCCTCCGGGCTTAAATAATTGACCCCTGACTCTTATAACCGGGGGCACTTTACTCTAGAGGGAAGCTTGTAAGCTACTATACCACACCACTCCCTCTCAAGAGGAAATCTGATATTTAAAACTGCTATTGAAAAAAAATAACTGATATTTAAAAATATGAGCATGTTTAATTCAACTTGTGTAAACGTCAATGAATATGTAAATACATTATTAAAACATTCCTTATTTCCTCGTAGTTTATATTTAAAATGCATATCTCTTGCGTATAATTGCATTTCATTAATTGATTGAATTTCTATGTATATAAATACTTTTTGAATCCTGATATTTAAATCTAAAGAAAATATGAACATGTTTAATTCAACTTGAAATTTGTGTAAAAGGAAATAAAACCATTCCGTATTTACCTGTAGTTTTATCTGTTTAAAATGCAAAAATTTAGTATGTACAACGTATTTTTGATTGAATTATTGATTTAATATCTATGTAAATATTTTTTTTGAAACTTGATATTTAAAACTGATGAAAATATTAATATGTTTAATTTAAGTTTAAATTTATGTAAAATGATACTAATGAAAAGTAAATATATTTAAAAAAAAATCATCCTTATTTTTTCCGTAGTTTGTTTAAAATGCAAAACTTTTGTAGTTATACATTTGTATTTTATTTATTGATTGAATTTCTATGTATAAAATAATACAAATTGCTAGAGAATATACAACTTTATAATTACTAGAGAGACACATCAACTTAGAGGCAGCAACTTAACAGCGCCATATTGCATCATTTAAAAACACTACGAAACACACCGAATGGGAAGTGTAAGCTTCCATAGTTCTTTGCCCATGTAAAATGAACCATGGAGAGAGTGGAATTCGGTTTTAATCAATATCTGATATACAAATTAAATCCCAAATTGAGTTCTCGAAAAAAAAATCCAGCAAGTGACCCACTCAGATTAGAACCGGGGGCACTTTACTCCAAATGTAAGCTTGTAAGCTACTATACCACTCCACTCCCTCTCAAGAGGAAATCTGATATTTAAAGCTGCTATTTAAAAAAAATAACTGATATTTAAAAAAAATATGAGCAAGTTTAATTCAACTTGACTGTGTAAACTGTAAATACATTATTAAAAACAGTCCTTATTTCCTCGTAGTTTATGTTTAAAATGCAAATATATTGTGTATAATTGCATTTCATTGAGTGATTGAATTTCTATGTATATAAATACTTTTTGAAACCTGATATTTAAAGGTGACATAGTTTACATTCACAATAACATCCAGTTTTGTACAAAGTGTAACCCCAAGATAACTAAAGGTGTTTTCACCCACCCAACATAATTTATACTTCTTACATAAGACCTCATCACAACCTTTCTTTGAGCCAATCCAAACAGCCTTTGTTTTTTCGACATTAATTTTCAAACCAGAAATATTATAAAATGTTTTGAAAATATTTTGTGTATAAGGGCATTTCATTGAGTGATTGAATTTCTAGTATTAAATATTTTTTTTTGAAAACCCGATATTTAAAAGGTGCATGTCATGATTCAGCACCTTTTTCATGATTCATAGATATCGTTGTTGAGAAAAGATTATTCACAAAGTTGAGGGGATCCCAATCTTTGCGGTTTCCGGGTTTTTGTGTTATGAGAAATTGCTGTTTACCACGGGTCCCATAGGCCCCCAATATGCTTGTAAGTTTGTCCGTGTACGGACAGAAAAATACAAAATTATCGAATTTCTTAAAGACACGACCGAATTTGCAGGTAGATTGGTGTTTGTACATGGATTACAAAGGCTAACGGTTAAGAGAGATAAAATCTCAATTTTTGAGGGTAAGTCGGGGAGGGGGGAGACGAGGTTGTGGATCACGAACTGCCCCTTTAAATCTGAAGGAAAAATAGAGAAAATTATGAACATGTTTTTTAATTCCCTAACTGAATTTGTTTGTGAAGGAAATTAAAATATTCCTTATTCCCGGTAGTTTCTGTTTGATAAAAATGAAAAACATGTTGTGTATATTGCATTTTGTTGAAAACTTATTTTATGTTGTATCTATTCTAGAAGACCGAATACTTATATTGAACACAAAACCAGCAGTTTAGGGAATTTCTGTATTTGTACGGGTTGTTGCAAAATACACGTCATGTTCCCATACAGTTTGTACAGTAAAGGTCTGGAAACGTTACATGATTGAATTGTTTGTTTCAGCACATAAAGGGTAATTATTTTTAATGTTACTAATATTGTTTACCTACATGTTGTGTGAACTTATATCAGCAAAAAATGATTTGGTTCGGTTTCTTAGTCTATTTTTAAAAAAATATCTCAAATGACTCCGTTAGGTGCCCAAGGGGGGGGGAGGTCTGGGACCCCCAATAATTAACTCATTTTAATTTAACCGATTGGAATTCGATTATTTTGCGTATGAGAGGACGATTGCGCAGATACGTTAAGGTGACAAGGATAGCAAAAACACTGAACTCTGGAAAAAAAAGGGTGTTTTTTCACACTTGAAATTACATAGGGTCGATTGGGGAATTTTGAGTTTGTATTCTATTCGGCTCATTTTGTGTAGGAGCTATTCAGTATAGCCTCAAACAAACAAACTTTTACGGCTTAGGTTTCAAAATTACCAATACTTATTAATGGTAGGTTTTTACACCATACTGTTAGGGGTGTGTTTTTTGCTTAGGTGTCAAATATTACAATACTTATTAATGGTAGATAGGTTTTCACCATACTTGTTAGGGGTGTTTTTTAGACCGATCAAATTATCAAAAACAACATTATGTTTTATAAATATTCGTACTTGCAAGCTGATTTCCTTTACCAATGTTGACTGAAATATATGCATTTCCCTTCTGAGAAGTGGAATGCCCAAATTACAATATAACACCCTAAATAAAAAAGAGAATGGTCCAACCAGTGACCCCAGGGTCAAACACCTGTTCGACCTTAGCCTCCCTTAATTCCGGGTTTTTTTTTGGCTCAAACCACACGGACGCGTTTGACATATCATGCTGGGGGCGGGCCCGGCGGAAGCGGAAGTCCAACATTGGAAAGGAAATCAGGCTTCCGTTGATGATTTATAAAAACATAATGTGTTTTTGAATAAATCCTTACATGAACTGATTTCTTATACACCCCAAGGTTACTGAAACCAATATATGCATTAACCCCGTTGAATGACATTATTTAATCAACACCAACTAGCCCACACTCAGTCGGAGGTGGAGCATGATATTTCCGAAAGCAGTCAAAGAATGAAGCAAAAGGCAAGACCAGCACTAAACAAAAAGCAACATATGTTAAAGGCATAAAGGCATTAACATAAAATGGGGGGAACATAGATGCTCAACTGACAAACGGAATACTCCTGGGCGAGCGTCATAGTCGATAACCGGATTGGAGACTTATGAATAGTGTAGAATTTTAGTGTTGTTTCTGCAAGAGTGCTCTCGCAATGTCTCTTGGGGAGTTGTACGTTTCTGGAGTTCACCGACGAGAACGTTGGGGGAGCCCTCCACGACATAGCTCCGCCAGTTCGACAATGCTGATTCCGCGGTGGTAGGCCCACGAGGACGCGTGTTACGGACAGAATGGGATCGAGCTTGAGAAGCCCTTCCACGCGTGGACCATTAATAACAGACGCTAATCCATCTAGCAATTGGCGCTTTTGACGCGGACCATGGGGGGATTGCGTGGTAGAAAGAAACAACGAGTGTTCGAGCCCTGAGTGAACTAGTCTTACGTTTATAGTACTCAAGGGACCCGCACCGAACGGGAACACCACAGGCGATTCTTCCGCACGAAGAGTGAGTGGACATGCAAATTCGGGGAAAGATAGTTTTGAAGTGTGTCAGAATGAGGATGACTCGTTCTGCGCCAGAAAGTCCGGCCTTAAAGACAATTGACCTTGTCCCCGAGAGGAACTCAGACGGCTGACATCGAGATATTCTGAATCTCCGAGCATCGTCTCCAGAGGCGAGAGCGAGACCAAAGAGCGGCCTGATGGTGACATGCTTAGTAGCCGCAGCACATCGGTTCAAATGGGGGACTTCACCAAGTAGTCCAAGCTGTATTGAGGTCCCAGGGTGGGACGTCTTTCTTGGCCGATGGTTCGTGTGTTAAAATCCCCTCTCGAAGGAGACGACGAACCAATCGTCGTGATGGTTCGATCGTCATCAAACCTCTATGGATCGCTAAGTAGGGACTTGTAGTTTTGACGTCGAAGTTTCAAGTCCGCTATCGACAGCGATCAGTGAGAAGTCAGCGATCTCGGCTACAGACGCCCGAGTCGGAGACACCTCTCATCGCTCACACCAGCGGAAGTAGGGTACGAGACGCTTAGAGTAAGCGTCCCCTGGTGGACTTCCTTCTTCCCGCTGATATGCGCGAGGCAGCCCTCTGCGAAAAGCCAGAATCCGGCATCGGCTTGCCGGATAATGGCCACCCAGTCAACGCCAGATGCTCCAGCGACAGACTGGCGCTCCCATCCGTCTGAAGGGGGACACTGGTCCGGGACGATTAGGTAGACGACAGCGGCGGAGCGCCAGGAGACCACCAATTGACGAAACCAAGGTGTTTCGGCCAAAAGGGAGCGAGGAGGATGACACGGCACGCCTCCCGCCCAATTTCGACACTACGTGGGTAGGAATTTCGGAAATTGGTGGGAAGGCGTAGGCGTGATCCCCGACCAGTCCATCGCCAAAGCGTTGACTGCGTACGCCCCCGGGTCGTGAGTCCGGGTTTGCAGTACAGAGGGAGCTGGGATCAGGTTCGAGGCGAACAGGTCGATTGAGAACATAAAGTCTCTCGAAGATCTCCTGCACGACCTCCGGTTCAGTATCCATTCGAGGCCGTCGTCCTGCCGCGTGAGAAAGATCGTCGGCAAGAAAAAATTGACGGCCCCCGGAGGTGTACTGCGGACATCGTGAGGACCGAGCCCGGACACCCCACGCTATGATACGCATGGCGTCGAGACGCAGGGGCCGGGACCGAACGTTCCCGCCTGCTTGTTGATGTAGGCCACCACGCGTGGCGTTGTCCGACTGTACTAGAGGACACTGGAGTTGGTCCCCATCGCCTCGAAGTGAGCAAGAGAAGAGATCGTTATACTGCCCACAATTCGGCGATTGACATGGGCCTGGGCTCGGTATGGGACAAGTCCCCGAGGCGCTGCGGTTAGGGTGAAAACCCCCCAACCCGACTTCGACGCGTCCGTCGTGATGAAAACATCGACGGGGGCGCAGGGGGAAAGAGATTCCTGAGTCAGGTTGCGGGCGGTGAGACCACCACGCCAGGTGGTCCCGGATCCCTGCATTGAGAGGGATCAGACGGGAATCGGGGTGCTTGATCGGCCTGTTATGTGCCGCCCGGGAGGGTGCATTTGGAGCATCCTCATGTGGAACGGACAATACCGGGGACCAGGCGGACGAGACTGGCCATCAAGCATAGAAGGCGAAGCAAAGTCTAGAGAGGGGGAAGCGTAAGCCAGAGCCAAGGAAACGTCGCAGTGTGAACACGAAAATCACCCGCTAGGCCGTCGGTTCTGCAATGCCCGGAAGCAGGTTTGCAGCAGAGCACAAAAGATACCTACGGCCCTGAGAGGGGGTAAGGCTCGATTGGTCGAAGTTGACAATGAATGAAGCCCAACCTCTGCACAACCTGAACGGTTACGGCTTGACCAGGTGGGACCCGTCGACTGGGGCGACGGACCGTAATCAGCCAGTCGTCGAAGGTGGGGTAAATGCAGAGGTTGGACCCCCTGACGCTGAGGGAGGCGCCCACTTCCCGGGTCCCGATCGTTGTGAAGACCATGGGGGAAGTGGAAAGTCTGAAGGGGAGGGGAGACAAGTACACGTGTACGACTGGCCCTGGATATGGGCTCGAGCCCGCGACGGTAGGATTTTGCGATGGAACGTGTCAGGTAGGAGTCTCTCGAATCTAAAGAAGACGCCAGCTCCCCTTCAGAGGAAAGCGCAGGGTTGACGCGAGAGTTTCATCCTGAACTTCTTCGGCTTGATGTATTGATTCAGCGGATTCAGGTTCAGGATGGGGACGCCAATCACCCGGTCTCTGGTGGGGCCAAGAAGAGTAGAACAGGAAACCTCGGTGAAGGGGGGGGGGGGGGTCGATGGGGAGGATGGCACCATTCGCCATGGAGCGCCGAGACATCGTGCAGAAGAAGGAGTCTTCTTCGGTCCCCGGGGGGGGTGGTAGGTAAGGGTGGGAAGTGCGGAGGTTCCGCGGTGCATTCCAGCGGTACCCCCGTTCACACGCTTCAGCACACAAGGCGCGGGGGAAATGGCTGACCATTCCCGCGCGTAAGAACTCACGCGGCCGCCCACCGAAGGTGGAAGGGCTCCCTCCCGAAGGGAGACCCCGCGGCCGGCCGTTGCACTCAGGACGAAGACTCTTCCCATTCCCAGGCGACCTGACTTTTGGGAGGGGGTCGGAGACGTCGGGCCATGGCCCCGGACTTCTGGGTAGAAGTGGGCGGAGCTGCGGGCTTCTTGGATTGCTGAGGCGGTGTCGGCTTTCGGCTGTTGGCGGAAAACGGCTGGATGAAGAAGAGCGGGGACGCTTCTTCTTATTCTTAGCCGAAGATCCCGGGAGGAGATCTTCGGAGTGAGGCTCCTTGAGCGCATGCTCCGACTCCACACGCTCCGCCTACGCAAGCAGTAGTTTGAGTCACCGAACGAACCTCCGAAGAGGGGACGTCCCGCGACTCGGGCTTGGTGTTGGAGAGTTCCGATGCAAGATCGGGGCACAAGGTGTTGCGGGGTGTGAAGCAGGCGTTCTCGCGCGCCAAGAAGCTAGGCGAAGCGCAAAGACAATTAAAGACCTTCCGTCGCCGAGTCACTGCGAGGCTAGGGACAGTCAAGGCACGGAGGCCCCGAGGATAAAACCACACCCCGCCCAACGGGATCTGAGTCCGTGGGGCGAGGACCATGTGAGAAGACGCCTAGTTATGACACCAGAGGTTCACCGCCAGGTATAGGTGTTCAGCTGGTCCTCCAGAAGGGGGAGAGCCCAGCCGGGCAACCTTGACTGTTGGCACTTGGCTGTGCTAGGTAAGATCCATAGTCGGGGTCCTCAGGAAGGAGTGGCATTTAGTCCCCTTCGTAGTCCTCAACGACCTGGAGAAAGTTTTCACCGGGTACGAAGAGATCTTCTGAGTGAACTTCCCGAGCGCTTCCACAGAAGGACCAGTCTGTGGGAAGCTTCAACGCCTGGACGCGTTCGGAGGGAGGATGGGAAGCCCAGATTGAGCTGTTCCTCCTCCGCACGCCGCTCAGGCGCAAAGGCGCCAAGAGAATCGGCCGCCATGCGCGCACATGATGGGTGCAATGCGGGGGTAGAGAATCCACCTCCTCTGCTCCGAGGCTGCCGCGGACGTCGAAGGCTGCGAAGGGGTATCACCAAGGTGACTCACCTCCGAACCCGAGTCCGCCGCCAACAGCGCTGTCTTCCGAAACGTCGGAAGTCTGCGGTGGTAGGAGCCCTGAGAGGACGGAAGCAACGGAACGAGTTGTGGAGAAGGCGGAGCGGCAAGGGAGCCGCCACCGGCAGGCGCACCAGGGCCTCCGCAGGGACTAGGCCAGCCGGTAGGTGGGGAGCAGGAGCCACGAAGCTCGACTGCGCCCGGCCCGACCCTGACGAGGGGGGTACAGACCGAGACGGCATGGGGTCGACACCCCCAGTCCCGGCACGTAAGCCGAAGGGTAGTGGACGGGTAAACAGACCTGCCCGGCCGGTACCAGGATTGTACGCCCACATAGTCACAGGCAGTCAAAGCAGCAAACACGCGTTTTGGCCCCGGTCATGGCTGCCTTGTTTACCTTGTTACGCTACACAGATCATATGACCGCACTGGCGGCAAAAAGGATACAAAATCAGAGCTCTCCGACGGCGTAAAGTCTCCGTTTAGTCCGTCCAAATTGAGCGCTATAAATCCAGTATATAATCCAGGATATATTCCAGATAGATATGGTATAGTAGAAGGAGTATTCCGAATGAGACGACAAATAGTACCCAGTATCACAATCCAGTTTAATTTGGCTGTAATATTTCAGAGCTGCGGTAACACGAGTCCGTTTTGAATAACAAGCCAAAACGGAACGGAAATGAGGGAGAGCTAAGGTCGACAGGGTTGTGAATTGGGGTCACTGGTTGGGGACCATTCTCTTTTTAGGGGGGTGGTTATTATGGTAATTTGGGGCATTCCCCTTCAGAAGGGAAAATGCATAAGTTTAGTCACCATTGGTGTAAAGGAAAACAGTTCAGTGTAATGATTGACTTGTACTTGTTTACGGTACTTTTTGAAACTCCTGTTTTGGGGGGTGCGGGACTTTGAAATCTGACTTTTTGGTAAAAGAGACTATCCACCCGTAAAAAATGTTCTTTTTTAACATCTCATCACTAAAAAGAGGAACTTTCGTGTAAAAATTTCTCTACATTTTGGAACATTTTATGTGGTAAAATTAACCCTTGCCCCCTTTGTGGGATTTTGCGTGTGCGGTGTGTGTGTGGAGAGGGGGTGCGATGGCACCCTGCTGCTGATCTCAGGATATTCTCAATCTCCATACTGCCAGTGCCCACGTTCTAAAAGAAATCAAAAGCTTTATTTAGAATTAGATTTCGTTTCGGGATCTAATTGGCATTTACTGGACAGAGTGTTAAATTGGTTTCCCGTCTGGGGCTTGGCATCAAACAGACTTTTGGTCTTTAAAATGACATCTTCCAGCTAAAATGCAAACAGTTCTGGACACAAAATATGAAATTTCAGCAATATAGACGCGCTATACACTAAGTGAGCGTTGCAATACAAAGTCATAGACACGGATAATGAATGAACCATCAATCTTACAGTTTCTCCAAGAGGTCTGTGACAGTGTTTCCCAGGATAAGGTTATGAAATGTGGGGATGACACCTATAACATATGCTGATTGTAGGTAGAAAAAAAGACCTATGGTACGCCAAAGTTGTTATACTACTATCGTGACTGGTTTATTGCGTACGCTCTTTACACGAAGCCATACAAATGAAGAAAGTCACAAATGTTGTTCTTGCACATTTTTTCACAAAACTGTGTAACACAATTTGGTTTACGTACAAATGGGCATTAATAGAAGCTATGATGCACATGTGGATATAGCTTCGATGAATAACCCCTTGTGCCGACTTGCTGGATCTTCATGGGTGGGCCAATCCAACGACCCTACGCACCATCGCCCTGGCTCTAGTCTACAGAGCTGCTGAAATATGCTCCCAAGCATGGTGCAAAAGCTCTCACACAAAGAAGCTGCACATGGTACTCAACGAGACCTTGAGAACCGTCACTGGTTGCCTCCGTCCTACTCCATTGAATTCCTAACGTGCGTCAGGCATTTGCACTTGCAGCACTTCGGAGAGAGCACCACTCGCACAAATTAGTGAATATAAGGCCCTGCTGGACAAAAAGTACCTGCTGCATAAACACTGTCAAAGAATCACATTTAATTCGGTAGGTAGAAGAAACTCGCCTCGCCGCCCTTTGCCGGACACGCTGCTAAACTCTACAGGTTCCTCATTAAAATTCTTACAGCCATGGAATACTGCCTTGCTAGATACTCCAAGACCAGATAACTCTCTATTACACCTATGACAAAACTACCACTGGAAGCAACTCCCACGCAAGGAATGAGGGTCGCCTTCTTAAACAGGATTCGCAAGGAGTCCCGGTCGTTTCAAAGCAATAGCAAAGATGGGACTGCGGCCATCGCCAGCTGCCAATGTGGTTCTCCATCAAGACTGCGGTCACATTCTCAATGAGTGCTCTACCTTTCGTCTACCAGTGGACACAGATCTCTCAAACCCAATCAATCAATAGTGAGTTGGCTACAACGCTTACATACCTATTTTAGCGCTGCCTCATACGCAGAAAGAAGAAGGATAGCTATAGATAATGGGGGTTTGTGTAGGGTTCATTCTACATATGAGTGTGTACAGATGACTGCATTGTGCAGTAAAAACTCGAGAGGTCGAACCTAACTCTTACTTTGGACAGAAATGGGGTTGGAAAAAAGACAATTTTTGCATAGTATTGACTCTAATTAGGTTATTTGCAATAACAAGAAAACAAAAGGTCTCAATAAACAAAATAAATCTCATATACAATGTTCTGTGAAATTTGCCAGTTTTGGTTACCAAGGTCGAATACTAGGACGGTGGTTTGCCATTTTGACCTTTGGCCTTGCGTCAGGTCACTAAAGGTCAACCGAAAAAAATGGCAACATCGTTGTTCTGAATAGTCAGACCCAGTAGTAGCTACGTTTATCGCAGACAGAAAGGCCCAGAACGTATTGCGGCAAAGCGTTGCGAGAAAGTAAGAACGCGTGCGACATTTCGGCAACGCGTTGAGACGTCGGTCAATCCAAAATCATGATTTTCTGTGACGTATTTCCAAAATAGACCCACAACGCGTAAACTCACAACGCGTTACAAACCTTAACAACGCTTTGTGAAGACTCGCAAAGCGTGCGCGTTGCAAGCTTCACACGGCGTTGCTAAGGTCCACAGGCCGTAAGGGTCATAACGTATACACGCAAAACGCGGTGTGAGAAAGTTACAACGCGTTGCGACATGTCGCAACGCCGTTGCGACATTTAGGCAAGGCTTTGCGACATTATATCAACGCCGTGCGACATTTCGGCAACGCGTTGCGGTGCGGCAATCAAAAGTAATGAATTTCTGCAGACGTATTTCGAAAATAATAAATCTCACAACGCGGTGCGCCCTTCACAACGCGTTACAAAACCTTCGCAAAGCAGCAAACACGTGCGTCAATGGCTGCCTTTGTTTACCTTGTTTCCCGCTACACAGATCACATGACCGCACTGGCGGCAAAAAAGGATACAAAATCAGAGCTCTCCGACGGCGTAAAAGTCTCCGTTTATTCCGTCCAAATGAGCGCTATAAATCCAGTATATAATCCAGTATATATTCCAGATAGATATGGTATAGTAGAAGGAGTATTCCGAATGAGACGACAACTAGTCCAGTATCAAAATCTCAGTTAATTTTGGCTGTAATATTGCAGAGCTGCGGTAACACGCGTCCGTTTTGAATAACAGCCAAAACGGAATTGAGGGAGAGCTAAGGTCGACAGGGTGTGACCTGGGGTCACTGGTTGGACCATTCTCTTTTTTAGGGGTGTTATTATGGTAATTTGGGGCATTCCACTTCTCAGAAGGGAAATGCATATATTTCAGTCAACATTGGTGTAAAGGAAATCAGTTCAGTGTAATGATTTACTTGTACTTGTTTACGGTACTTTTTGAAACTCCTTGTTTAGGGGGTGCGGGACTTTGAAAATCTGGACTTTTTGGTAAAAGCAGACTATCCACCCTAAAAAATTGTCTTTTTTAACATCTCATCACTAAAAAGAGGACTTTCTTGTCAAATTTCTCTACATTTTGGACCATTTTATGGGTAAAATTAACCCTTTGCCCCTTTTGTGGGATTTTTGCGTGTGCGCGTGTGTGTGTGGGAGAGGGGGTGCGATGGCACCCTGCTGCTGATCTCAGGGTATTCGCCATCTCCATACTGCCAGTGCCCACGTTCACTAACAGAACTCAAAAGCTTTAGAATTAGATTCTGTATTCGGGACTATTGGCATACTGTACAGAGTGTAAATTGGTTTCCCGTCTTGGTCTTTTGGCATCAAACAGACTTTCTGGTCTTTAAAATGACATCTTCCAGCTAAAATGCAAACAGTTCTGGACACAAAATATGAAAATTTCAGCAATATAGACGCGCTATACACTAAGTGAGCGTATGCAATACAACGTCATATACACGTATATATGAATGAACCCATCAATCTTAACAGTTTTCTCCAAGAGGTCTGTGACAGTGTTTCCCAGGATAATGTTATGATAATGTGGTGATGAACCATTATAACATATGATGATTGTAGAGTAGAACAAATGACCTATGGTACGCCAAAGTTGTTATACTATCGTGACTGGTTTATTGCGTACGCTCTTTACACGAAGCCATACAAATGAAGAAAGTCACAATTTTGTCTTGCACATTTTTTACAAACTGTGTAACACAATTTGGTTTACGTACAAATGGGCATTAATAGCAGCTATGATGCATGGGATATATCTTCGATGAATAACCCCTTGTGCCGACTTGCTGGATCTTCATGGGGTGCCAATCCAACGACCCTACGCACCACTGCCTTGGCTCTGGTCTACAGCACTGCTGAATATGCTTCCCCAGCATGGTGCAACAGCTCTCACACAAAGAAGCTGGACACAGTACTCAACGAGACCTTGAGAACCGTCACTGGCTGCCTCCGTCCTACTCCATCTGAATTCCTAACAGTGCTTTCAGGCATTGCACTTGCAGCACTTCGGAGAGAACACCACACGCAAAACTAGTGAATAAGGCCATGCTGGACAACAAGCACCTGCTGCATAACACTGTCAAAGAATCACATCAACTCGGTAGACAGAAACTGCGCTCTCGCCGACCTTTCTGCCGACACGCTGCTAAACTCTCCAGTTCCTCATTCAACATCTTACAGCCATGGAATACTGCCTTGCTAGATACTCCAAGACCAGATCAACTCTCTATTACACCTATGACAGAACTACCACCTGGAAGCAACCTCCCACGCAAGGAATGGGTCGCCTTAAACCGGATTCGCACAGGAGTCGGTCGTTTCAATAGCAATATGCACCGATGGGGCTGCGGCCATCGCCAGCCTGCCAATGTGGTTCTCCATCACAGACTGCGGATCACATTCTCAATGAGTGCTCTACCTTTCGTCTACCAGTGGACACAGATCTCTCAAACCCCAACCAATCAATAGTGAGTTGGCTCCAACGCTTACAACATATTTAGCTGCTGCCTCATACGCAGAAGAAGAAGATAGCTATAGATAATGGGGGTTGTGTAGGGTTCATTCTACATTCTGAGTGTTTACAGATGACTGCATTGTGCAAAAACTCGAGGTCTAACCTAACTCTTACTTTGGACAGAAATGGGGTTGAAAAAAAAGACAATTTTATGCATATTATTGTCTCTAATTAGGTTATTTGCATATAACAAGAAAACAAAAGGTCAAATAACAAAATAAATATCATATACAATGTTCCTTGTGAAATTTGCCACGTTTTGGTACCAAGGTCGATATACTATGGACGGTGTTTGACCATTTTGACCTTTGGCCTTGCGTCAGGTCACTAAAGGTCAACCGAAAAAAATGGCAACATCGTTTTTTCTGAATAGTCAGACCCAGTAGCATACGTTTATCGCAAGCCATAAAGGCCATAACGTATTGCTGCAACGCGTTGCGAGAAAGTAGCAACGCGTTGCGACATTTCGGCAACGCGTTGAGACGTCGGTCAATCCAAATCATGATTTTCTGTGACGTATTTCCAAAAATAGACCCACAACGCGTTGCTAGATACTTTGCAACGCGTTGCAAACCTTCACAACGCGTTGCGAGCTTCACAACGCGTTGCAAGCTTCACAACGCGTTGCTAAGGTCCACAAGCCATAAGGGTCATAACGTATAGCCGCAACGCGTTGTGAGAAAGTTACAACGCGTTGCGACATTTCGGCAACGCGTTGCGACATTTAGGCAAGGCTTTGCGACATTATATCAACGCGTTGCGACATTTCGGCAACGCGTTGCGGTGTCGGCCAATCAAAATAATGAATTTCTGTGACGTATTTCGAAAATATAAATCTCACAACGCGTTGCGCCTTCACAACGCGTTACAAACCTTCGCAACGCTTTGCAGCAATACGTTATGACCCTTATTGCCTCCACAACACGTTGTGAAGTTTACAACGTGTTGTGAAGCTCGCAACGCGTTGTGAAGGCCATAGGGGTCATAACGCATTGCCGCAACGCGTTGTGGATCATTTTTTTGAAATACGTCACAGAAATTCATTATTTTGATTGGCCGACACCGCAACGCGTTGCAGAAATGTCGCAACGCGTTGCTACTTTCTCACAACGCGTTGCGGCAATACGTTATGACCCTTATGGCTTGTGAACCTTCGCAACGCGTTGTGAAGGTCGCAACGCGTTGTGAAGGCTTGCAACGCGTTGTGAGTTTATAGCAAATGAGCGCTATAAATCCAGTATATAATCCAGTATATATTCCAGATAGATATGGTATAGTAGAAGGAGTATTCCGAATGAGACGACAACTAGTCCAGTATCAAAATCTCAGTTAATTTTGGCTGTAATATTGCAGAGCTGCGGTAACACGCGTCCGTTTTGAATAACAGCCAAAACGGAATTGAGGGAGAGCTAAGGTCGACAGGGTGTGACCTGGGGTCACTGGTTGAAAAAAAAAAAAAAAAAAAATTGACCCTTATGGCTTGTGAACCTTCGCAACGCGTTGTGAAGGTCGCAACGCGTTGTGAAGGCTTGCAACGCGTTGTGAGTTTCTCCACAACGCGTTTCTATAATACTTTGCAACGCGTTGTGGTTTGTATTTTTTTATACGTCTTCAATATTCGTCTTTCTAATGCCCTAAATACGCCGCAACGCGATGCTACTTTCGCAACGCGTGGGCCGAAATGTCGCAAACGCGTTGCGGCAATACGTTATGGCCTTTATGTCTTTGCATATATACGTTATAGTGGTTGATAACATTAAAATGAACTCGCCAAATTTTGCATAGACCCCGCCACTATTACAGCGCGGCGAGTCAAAATATTTACACTCACTTTGATTTTTTCCGCAGCAGTGAAAAATCTTTGAATATCATATATACATGATGATTTTTTTACCTACCATAGAAATATTTGAAATCTTGATTTTTGACTTTGCATTGCGAAATTATGCTAACTTAAAGATGGGTACCCGATTTGGACTCGGTCCCCGAATCGCTGTTGTGCAATATCCCCAAAGATACTTTGATGGATTACAAGTACAAACCATGACCTCTTGCTCTGATACCATCTGTGTAACTCTTCAATAGCAAGAAAATGTCAGTAGCTCAGTATTCTGAAACCAATACCCTATTCACCTTATTAAGTCTGTAGTCTCACCACCAACTGGAAATATTATTTCACTGCATATCTTTTCCGCAGGAGCTTTGATTGCAATGAGGCAATCTTCCGCAACATAGCTGTATTTTGTTATTATTTTTTTTATTTTTTTTTATGCGTTTCATTACATTACAAATGAAATAGGATTGACAGGGGTTTACCGGGGTCGGTGTTAAGGGGGGGGGGGTGGGGGTGGGGAGGCAAGATTATAATTTTCCCGGTTTGTATAATTTGACCCGTTACAACTACGGGTTTTCATTCCCGGTCTTCGCTCGGCGGAGTGAGGCGACGAAAAAAAAAAAACCCCTGGTTTACGGGCCCGACCGACCCTGATTTTTCAGTTTTGCAGATTTTTTATTTTAGAGTTTTCCAAACATATTAAAATCACCTGTTTTTAGCCCCACTTTCTCATTTTGGCAAATATTTTTAAGAAAAAATTTTGTTTGTAAAAAATGTTCATTTTTTTCTCTTGATTTTTTCAGATTTTGGGGCGTATTTTAGTCCATTTTGAGCTCCAGAAAAGAAAAAAAAAAGAAAAAAATCGCCCCGACCGACCGCCCTACTCGAAAAGTCCGCTCGCCCGTAAAACAGGGTTTTCTTTTTTCTGGGTCGCCTGAGCGTACACGTCAACCTGGGTGGGGGGGGGGGGGGGGGACTTCTTCATCAAAGGTGGATATGATCGTGAACATGGACTTTCAAAATGCACCCTAAACACATATTTTCACCGACTAAAAAACAAGCTAAAACATACCCTAAACAAGTTATTTTTATCTTTTATCCGCAGTGATTGAATCTAAAGATACCCTTTATATCTTGCTTTGCTTTACGTCCCAAGTTCCGATTAATTACATATTTGGATGATTTTGATCCCTGCTTAATGAGCTATAAACATGACAATTTTCAGGTTTAAGAAAAAAACATACCCGTTTTTCCATATTTTGCTGTTTTTGACCACTTATTGGATGTACGCGCCGTACTCGCCTTTTGGAAAAGCCACCCTTTTACCGTTTTCTTGTTCACGCATCATATCCACCTTTGAATACAGTGGCCCCCCGGGACTTTCAATTCTTTCACCATTGACAGTGGATATAACGAGTCATTGCTTTGTGTATAAAAAATTCGTATAATTCTTGTGTTAAATATTGTTTTCTGAAATCGGGTGAAATTTGTTGACTCACCCTGTATCAGTCAAATTGAAGAAAATAGATATGTTTTATAATTTCCCAAATTTGAAATTTATGTAAAAGGAATTACTTAATGAATAATGTAACTACTTAAAAAAAATGATCAACCCTTATTCCCATAGTTTATCTTTATTTAAAAAAGCTTCTGGTATGCATACATTTGCATTATGTTTATTGATTGGTGGGTTAAAAAATTTCTGGCAGGTGTATTTTTGAAACCTTGCATAAAAAATCAATTTAATTTTGAATTTTGTGTATAATACATGAAGGAAGAATGTTACAACACAACAATGTTATACTTACAAACAAAGGATCATCCCTTATTTTCCGTAGTGTCTAATTACTTTGTAGAAATCAGAGACGCCAATTTGTTCATATTTAATCTGATTCAATTTTTTTTTACTCCCAATTTCCGCAGTTTTATCTTATTTTCAAGCCTGTTTTTTTGGTCAGTTTCCCAATTTACGCGCTTTTTTTTCAGATTTTTTGGGGTAACACTCATGGGCATCTCGATACCTTTATGTGTTAATGTTTATGATGTACTGTTTGAGGACTGTTTCTGATGGTGTATTTGAGTAGAAATTTCCCATTACAATTCAATTTAACTGCACTTGTTTAAGTCAAAACCTATCAAGACATTTGGAAATAGATATTTAGGTTTTTGTTTTGTTACTTGTTTATTTTAAAAACATCTAATACTTAATTGACGAAGCAATTGTCATGTATATAAATAATGCTACGCTAAACAAAGGAATAAAGTATTGCACAAAAAACGCAAAGTGTTTTTTCAAGGTTTAACGTTCTATAGAGTATAGCGCCATGTTTTACTCCTCAACTTCAACTTAGGGCAAAATTTAGTACAATTAGCATCTCATCATTTATACTCAATTCTTAAAGAGACACTGGTACATTTGCAAAATAGTGCGCCCTCAAGATTTTTAAAAAATGATATTTTTGCATGGGTGTAAAGCTTTTGTATACATTAGCCCTCAGCTGAAATGATTAAGACCAAATCAACGTTCTTATGGGTAAACAGAACGATTTTAAAATTAATGTCGCCGGCGACATTAATCAACAGACGACGGTAATGGCGTTTAACACAAGAAAACACACGCCGTACGCATGTTTCCCACGGCATGAACGCTGTTTGACCTTTGTGGTTTTAATATCAATGAGTACGAGTCTATGATATCCATGCAATATACACATTTGTTGATTAAAGTAATGGAAAACTTAAAAGTTAGCCCACAAATTACCTGGATGTCTTTACCTCGTATTAACGCCCCTATCTGTTTTTGAGTACGTTATTTTATGTGTAAAATGTATCTCTATTCTTCCAATGGCCTAGACTATCATTTGAGAGCAAATTTAAGAAATTTCATATTTTGTGAAAATGTGCCAGTGCCGCTTTAAATCAATATAATCAATTCCTGATATATCAAACCGGGGCCATGCTAGGAGCGTCCGTATCGTGGATACACGCGACCCTGGATCAGCTTACTCAGTTGAATAAATCCTGACACCACCACAAGCCATTACAAATGACATGTGGACACGCTAAGAAGAAGAACCGGAAAACTATCACGATAGTTTGAATGATATGTCAATGATATAGTTTATACAGGGTGAGTCAAAAAAAATTGACCCTCATTGTGTCCGCCATTTTGAATTTGTAAATAACATATATCTAACATATGTGGTATCGTCGGAAAGCTTATTTCATTATATTTAATTTGTTGCAAAGATAAATCGGATAAGTATAGGCCGAGCTACATTCTTTTGAATCATGTATAGTCAGCTTTTACCCCTACCCACGGATTCCTATTTGAAGGCATGTATCAAATTAATTTCTTTTTCAAATGGTTTTTATGAGTGATGAGGACGTAGAAATTTTAAGACGGCATTGATGGTGAATTATGACTGAATTTTATGGGGTTGAAGAGCGCCACATTTATTGTGCAGTCAATAAATAGTCCGATTTTCTTCTGGACACTGATTTGCTTCTCTGAACGCCATTCATTTTAATGTGAATCCGTGGACAGAGCGCAAAACAGACTACTTAATGCAAACGACTGTAGCTCGGTCTTTACTTAATGTGAAGATAATAAACTAAGCTTTTAGTTGATATCAAATATGTTAGATATATGTTACCTCAAAATTAAAATGGCGGATACAATCAGGGTCATTTTTTTTACTCACCCAGTAGTGAAAAGACCAATCCTGCATCCTACAGATTTTACAAGAGCACTTTTCGTATGTCACAAACATGGTAAAATGAAGGGAATTTCCGTAACCCGATCCATCTGATACACTTTTTTGTGATACACTTATGAATTCGGAAAGTGCGGCAGATGGGTGAGGTTACGGAAACCTAAAATGGATCCGAACTCAGAAATCATATATATCTTTCGGAGCCAGGTCCTCCAAAATTTGAGGTCGTGGATCCCTAACTACCATTTACAATTCCCCCTTACAAGTATAACATCTTAGACATGCTGAAGGCCCTTCCCCTTTCATTTGACTAGAGTTTGAAATAAACATGGTATTTTAGGCCCCTCAAACAAGGCATTTTTTCCAGATTTCTTTGTATCACCTACACAGGTCACCGAGACTGTTCTATTTTAGACCTGTCCGGTGTGTACTAGGACGGATTGGTTATTTAACACCAATCTTGGATAACTTGTCACAAGTAAACATGATATGAATACATCGGAAGTCAAATGTACACACTCACACATAAAGTACAGAGATTGAGTAATTGACCTTGTATTCCGATACGGGCCGGGCACGGTGCACCGATACAACAGTGATGATATGCATGTGCATGGTTAAGTTTGCTAATAGTAAGTACATGTGTTGTATTAAACTCTCAACTATTTTTCATGGTCATACTTTATTTTTAAAAAAAAAATGAAATTTAAATTGTGAGGTGCATCAGGATAATACAGGGGTACATGGGTTGCCACCCAGGGGTTGATAAATAATCATTGCTTTCGTAGTGTCACAAGATTTATTAATGGCTGTCACTACAGGATAAGAAGCCAAGTGTCAAAATGTCACACGACAAAATGGGCGTTTTCTCCGGTTTAAACAATGCACTACAATGAAAAAGTGATATTTTTCCACTGTCTATAATTTGATATTTGTGGATTTTATTTTGTCATAAATAAAGGGTAATAGAGCATCTTACCTGATTTTTTTGTTCATTTTGGTTGAGTGGTTCGCAAGATTTATTCCACTGAACAATAAGTCAGCAAAACAGACGTGTCCAGGGAGCATACTTTTTCTTAGGCATGGTTGAACACAATTGCAACATCAAAAGTAATTTAATTTAACGGTCTTACCTTTAGCTTGTATCTTCCACATGTCCTCCCTGATTTGCGATGCACTTGGTAGCCCTGTAGTGCACGTGTTCTCTTAATGTTTTTTTTTTTTAGGTAAATGCATCGGTTATCCGTCGTCGTAGTTCTGGTAATGTGTTTGGGGGACCCTCATTGTAAACTCTAGCAGTGGCGGATTTAAGAGTCAGCAGTGTCAGCAGCTGCTGACAGGGCCCCCCTAAAATATTGCTCTCAGGGCCCCTCAGACACCCCATAGTCGCACTAAATTGCGACATTACGTTGCTTCGCGACGCTGAAGGGGCCCCCACCTTAAGCTGCTGACAGGGCCCTTTTCCTTAAATCCGCCACTGAACTCTAGCTTTTACATCACCCCATAGCAAAAATTCTGGCGGAGTTAGATTCGGTGACCGAGGGGTCATTCCACCGCATGCCCTAATCAAACGATCCAATTAGAAAGAGTTCCTGAAGGTGGTTTCTAACCATTACAGACCTGTGTGCTGGTGCACCGTCTTGAATAAACCAGGCACGACGAATTGCTCCATTTCTTTGCGGCCGAAAAATGCGCCGCAACTCTGGTTCCAAGTTTTGATTAATGATATTGAGATAACCGGCATCAATAAAAATGTGCCCAATTAGGTTGTTGTTACCTGTAACAGCTGCTAAAACTGCAACTTTCATGCGATCATTAGGTCTGTCGTAGACAGAATCATTGTCAGGGTTCCATTAAGTTCTCTTAAGAAGGGCCGTGGTCTGTTGATTTGCCAATTGCAAAACGCCAGCCTATGTTGATGATCACCTGCTACCAAATCATGGCGTCTCACAATTTTGTATGGATGCCAATTGTCATCACTAACGATGCGCTGAAATGACGATCTGGAGACATTTGCGACACGGTTTCTCATTATGCTTGCGCGTGGGTTGTTGCGAACCTCCTTTCTTACAGCTTGAATGTTCGCAGGTGTTCTGACGCTCCTAGGCCGCCCGCTTCGTCCTCTGCTGACATTTTCCAAAGTTCCCTCTGCTTCAAACATTTTCACATGTTGCAGATAGCAGGCTTGGTTGGTACTCTCACTCCAGGGAACCTGGTTGGCCATTGCCGTTGTACAGCTGCATAGCTGCCTGTTTGGTAGTAAATCTTAACCGCGTAGGCTCGTTTTTGTGGCGTAAATTGAGGTGCCATTACTATGGGAATGTTTTAAGTTCTCGTTCAACAAAGATATCTGGCTTTAAGCACACACCCATATATCTGAACCAATTTCAACTTTAAAAAAATGTAGAAATTCACCTTCCAATCGTGTTATCCAGCAAAGTAAATTTGTCCGGATCCAATTATCAAATTTACCCCTGTACATAATTTACCCTATACTTAAAGGTCCCACATTTCCCAGAGGTTGGCCCCAAAATTCAAGCTTCAGCACCCTTCAAAAAAACAGAGAAAACAGAAAAAATATTTTCAAACCTTCTTCCCCAAACTTCTAGAATGGGATTTGCGTTTATAACCATACACATAGATACTGCGTTCGGGTACTGCCAGCATTTTAAAGGTCCCATAGACCGATCGCTATATGGCCTCGTCCCCAGAAGCCCAGATTGTACCGGAAGTGGGGTCAACATTTTGGTATCAGAAAGAAAGCTACTATTTTTCTCATTTACCCTGTGAAATCGTAGAGCCAATTGATATTTGGTTTGGGAAGTTATGAGCAAAAATGTGCCCCTTTTGGTCGCCCAATATAATTTACACGTACTCTATGGGGCTTTACCAAAATCACGTTTTCGCTCCTTGCATCAAAACGGATTTAAAATATTCGGCGCCGAATCTTTTACAGATAGGGTTTTGGAAGTGGGGTTCAATCTATCAAGATGAAAATTCATATCTTAAATTCGGGCCATCCACCTTTACTAACTTGCAAAGCAAAGTGAATGTATGATCCCGCCTAATCCAGATCAATATCTTACTACATGCCTGAAGTAAAATGTCTTGTATCCGGGTCTGACTGCTTTTGAATCGTGTAAAACATGCTCTAAAGTCCCCACAGAAAGTTTGGAATATTTTGTTACCAATATATTCTGAATTTATTTTAGAATAAGGGCAAAATTAGTATCACGACAAAGCTGATTCTTTTAGGCTTACAATCACCTCAGTTGCGACCATACCTGGTTTTGAAGAGAAGTTATGCCCTTAGAAGGTGCAGGGTCCAAAAAGAAAATGTGCCAATCTGACTGAAAAGCGTTTAGCCGTGATTCTTCAATACACTCATGACATGTGACAGAAAGAAAAGACAGGCAATCTATAAAACAAGCATTTGAGTAATTAAATTAACCCTAATAAGCGAGTTGATCTCGTATGCTCCTACGACAGCCTGAATCTCATTCTCATGCTGGTACAGTTCAATTGCCTGGTCAGTATTCGAAGCAGCTGTGCCAAAGTTGTTGCACTGGTCATCCTTTTGCGGACTGATCCCATAAATTTTCGATGAGATTCAGATCAGGGCTAGCCGCTAGCCACTGCATATCCTTGCTATGTGTGGACGAACATTATCATCTTGCAATGCAGCATTAGGTCCAAGGTTATGCAGATTTGGTAGTGCAACTGGCTCCAAGATCTCATCACGATACCAAGCAGCATTTAATGTTCCTTCAACCAAAACCAGTCTCGTCTTTCCAGTCATGGAAATCCCGGCCCAAACCATGACACTTCCTCCGTGGTATGCAGCAACATCATTCTCCTCGTCGCCTCCAGACTCTGACTCTGCCGTCAACCGTTTTCAAACAGAATCTTGCTTCATCGCTGAACATGATGTTTCCTCCACCTGTTCAAGTTCCACCGGCGATGTTGTCTACACCAGCGCAAACGAGCCTGCCTGTGAAGGTAAGTCATTTGAGGCTTCCGGGCAGGTCTTCTTGCCTTCAATTGAGCTGCATGAAGTCGGTCTCTTATTGCTCAGGTGCTGTGATTCTTCTGTTCCGCAGAGCACACAGGGTTATGAACCTATCCTCTTGTGGAGTGGTCTTCTTTCGACGCCCGCTTCTTGGTCTGTCTTTCGCTTCCCCTGTGTCCAGAAATTTGGCATTCAATTTCGAAATCATACTCTGAGAAACGCCAAAGTTTTGAGCAACCTCTGTCTGAGATTTACCGGCTTCAAGCTGTCCAATTGCCCTAGCTTTAGCCACATCAGATAACCTAGCCATGGTGATGCTCAGGTGAGATAGCAACATCAAATGACCACTTTGAAGAATAGTCATGAAGCCAAGAATAATTGTGCATCCATCCATGATCAGACACCTGTTTAAATCATGTTTTCATTCAATACAATTCAAAAGGCATTGAATGAACCCCTACACTCTGCAATCAATAATGGTAACCAAGGTGAGATCAGATCAATAGCTAAGTGGACTGAGTGAGAGCCCAGATTTGGCACATTTTCTTCCTTACCCTGTCACCTTCTAACTTCGCTCCAAACCAGGTATGGTTCCAAATGAGGTGATATTTTAAGTCTTAAAGAACAGGCTTTGTAGTGATACTAAATATTATGCACATTTTTCTAAAATAAATTCAGAAATATATGGTTAAAAATATTCCAAACTTTCTGTGGGGACTTTAGATGCACCATGTGCACGGAAAATTCTGTCAGGGTTGTCAACACCTTGACGTTCCGTGGCAGGAAGTCCCTGTAACTCTTGCTGCCTTTACTGCTTTTACAGAATTTGAACATCCAAATTGTTTTCAAATTTGTGCAAGTGATTTCAGTAAAAGTCCATTTCGTTATGTCTGAATATTTTTCATTTCATTGTGTCCCTCTAGGGTTCAAAAATTTATATCGTTTACGGCGTGCAGGACCAAGAACAACGTGAAA